>NWBT01000046.1:733448-754387 GCA_003386485.1 Colletotrichum lentis
GGGGTTGGCTTTGAGGCTTCGATGCTGCTCCGCGTTTTATGTGCGTTTGTGAGAGAGATGAAGAACCGAGAGGAGTTGCAGTCAACAGGTTATGAACTCGTTGGGCAAAAGAGCTTGTTGGATGGAGAAGTTAGAAGCCGGGTGTGGCCTCACTGTTGGTTCGATGTCGAAATTTCCGGGCAGCGACCCAAGACGGACGTGCAAGCCACTCGAGTTATATCGTGATGGTGATGGCACAAATCCCGTAACGTAATGATGGGGAAGAGCTGGCTCTAGAGTTCCCCCTTCCCCCTCCGCCTGGCTGACTGATGAGTATGACTAGGAGAATGTAAGTTGAGTCTGCCCCCTTGCTAACCAGTCAAAAGGGGAGGGGATGAGGCAAGGGCGCGAGCGTCAGAAACACCACCACCACTACAGTAGACAGAGCGGGCTCTTACGGATGGGGAACGGTGTGTGCGTGAAGAAAGTGAAACGGAGTTTCCCGGGTGTTGAGCAAGGTCCTATTGGAACTCTGCTGGTGTTGACTTTGTGGAGAGAGACTACACTACAGACGAGAAGGGGGGTGGAGGCGTCAAAGCTGTTGGAGAGAAAAGTGAGAACAGACACAGACAACACAGGATAGAGGGAAAGAGTCCAGACGAGGTAATATGCGTGTGCCGGATTGGCGACGACGTGTACAATCTCGTCTCATCTAAGCATCTCCATGTCGCGATCCCTACAATATCTGCAGTCTTGCATCAGTCAGTGTAAGTATGTACAATGGCCGATGGATCCTGATCCACGTTACCTTGGGCTCGTACACACACACATACAATACCTTATGAGATACGCCACACACTCGCACTGCCCAGTATTCACCGTTCGCAAGCCACGACATCGAGAACATGAGTTCCCACTACGAGCCGCCTCCATTTACGGTATTGGCTTATGCGGGCCAACACAAGCAACGTGCGGCGACCAGAGGTAGGCGTGTGTGTCTTTGTAGGTTTGTGAACAGCAGCAACGTCTGTCACTTCACGGTGACTTCGCGTCAGGCCGCGCCAAGTTGGTGTCTTTCCGGGGGCCCTTTCAGTTTCAGCGCCAGCTTGGCCCCTCGTGCTCTCGTCAACTCGAACCCATCTCGACGCCCCGTCGCGCCGGCAGCAGGACACACTTCTCTCTCCCTTGGCCGGCACAGAAACCTCTTCTTGGGTAGGCTGTGGCAGGTCCTGAGGTCACTCACTATCGGTAAAGCTAGACCATAGTACAACACCCCGACTTTGAGGGGCATAAACCGGGCTGGTTTCGCTTCCACGGCAAAGGGCGTGCACCCTGAACGAAAACAGACACATTGAAAAATCAAAAAAAAAAAAAAAATCAAAAAAAAGGCCCTAGGCAAGCCTAGTAACCTCATCCATGAGTTGGGGGATAAGCATGGCATGGCATGCCATGCCATGTCCCGCTAGGCACGGTATTACGGGCCCGCGGTGCCGGATATCAATCAACAACGAAGAAACCGAAACCGAGGCCACACCCTCTCCTTCATCAGACATGACTCTCTCGGTTTTTTTTTTTTTTTTTCACCATGTCCCCTGGAAACCAAGGTTTCCGAGCCATAGTCCCTGGAAGACGTCGCCTCCACTTGGCTGGCTTGTCCAGACGAGGTGGACCGGCAGTTTGTCGCCTCTGAGAAGCCTCGGTCTAATTAGATGGTGTACCTGAACCATGGTACGTTGTCGGCAAGCTCCGCCTCCATTTCCTTCTGCTCTTCCGTCAACTCTTGCCCGTCCGACCCGGTGTCGATAAGGTCTCGACGGGCGTTCTCCTTTCGGCACCAGACGGTCATGAACAGCGTCAAGAAGAAGGCCATGCTAAGTCTCGGTTAAAGGACGTCCATCCACGCTGGAGAGTTCGCGATCCAAAAATTCTCTCACCTGACAAAGCCGATGAGGATGCTGTGGCCCGTGGTGTAGCGAGGGCCATCCCGGCTAAGGTAGACGTAGGACGCGATGATGCCGCCGCAGTTGCCCCCCATGACCTGCATCGCTATGCCGGTCCCCCTCTTCAGGCTGCCTCCGATGTTGCTGCTGTTCCAGGCGAGACCAAGAGGGATCTGGGGATATACGCCTGGCGATGGAGTCAGCATCCGTTGCCCCTCCGTCCGTCTCACTTTGGGAGGAGTTCGTCGACACGTACCAACCGCGGCGAAGATGGTCCCGGCATATTGTGCCGAGGACTTGCTCGTGCCGACCAGCAACCCGAACCCCAGGATCGCCACGAGCTGGAAGCCCATCAGGAAGACCCCGCGCTGCCTGACCCTGTCGGCGTACCAGCTCGCGGCGACGGTGAAGACGCAGGCGAAGCAGTACGGCGGTACGGACATCAGCTGGGCGTTGTTGGCCGTGTAGCCCATGTTCTTGATGATGGTCGGCAGGAAGAGGGCGATGGAGTAGATGGGGCAGAAGCCCGCCATGCATACGAGCATGTGGACGTAGATCTTCCAGTCCTTGATCGCCTGCCACACGTACTTGATGTCGAAGTCGTTTGACAAATGGCCCGAGTCTTCCTGTAGCCGCCTCTGCACCTCGGTCCGCTCCTTGTCGCTGAGGAACCGGGCGCTGGATTTGTCATCACTGATGTTAGCCTAGTCTGTTGCATTCCTGCCGTGAGACGATCTGCGGTTGAGATGATCTGCAGTGAGACGGGAAGGGGTTCTTTCTTACGTCGCCGGGTAGTCGTGGATGGCCCAGTACGCCGTAAAGGACACCAGGATGCTCAGGACGCCTTCGAGAATGAAGATCCACGCCCACGCAGAAAGCCCGCCGACGCCGTGCATCTCTGCGATCCCGCGAGCAAGGACGCCGCCGAACGCGCCGGCGAGCGTCGCGGCGGAGAAGAACAGCGCCATCCTGAACCCGCACTCGTGCCTGCAGTACCACTGCGTGATGTAGTAGTTGACGCCCGGGAACAGGCCGCCCTCGAAGACGCCCAGGAACACACGCGTGGCCATGAGCCCGTCGTAGCTCTTCACGAAGCCCTGTCCTATCATCGAGGCGGACCAGCAGACCATGATGAACGTCAGCCAGACGGACGGCCGGAGCCGCTTCATCATCATGTTGCTCGGGATCTCGGCCGCGATGTAGAACGGGAACAGCACGGCGAGGCAGTTGTTGTACTGGAGGCCGTGCAGCTGGAGATCCTGTTCCAGGTGGTCCAGTCTCGCGTTGCCAATGTTGGTCCGGTCCAGAAAGCAAAGTCTCGAGTCCAAGTCAGTATCAACCTGAGCGGAATGCCCGACGTCGGGGCGTTGTGCGGGTGACCACGCGACTCTCTCGACTCACAAGTAGATCAAGCTCATGAAAGGGATGATGTGCCAGTCCAACTTTCTCAGGAGCTTCTTCGTCGAGGTCTCGTCAAAACCCTGCGATTCTGAAAGACCGATCGACTCGGCGCGAGCCGTCTTTTCAGGCCTCACAACGGTGTTGGCTTCCATGGCGGCAGCAAACTGGCCCTCAACTCAACACGGCTCAACTTAACACAACTCAACTTAACACGGCACAGTAAGAATGGGATTCGAAAGAAAAGAGAAAAAAAAAGGACCGATCCTATAACTCCTCGGGGGCACAAGACTGGGTTGGGTTGGCTTTGCGGGGCAGCCGGAGTCAAGCTTTTAACCATGCCCCGTAGGATCGCCTCCCTGTCAGCACGTCTTATCAAAGCCCTAGCGGTCATCACCGCCAACAGAGCAGCAAGCTGACAGCAGCGGCAGCGAGTCGCATATGGTTTATGCAAGTAAGACTACGGATCTGTCAGGAGGTAATTAGACTTTTATATCATAGACCCACTCGTCCCGGGCGCGCAGCCCTCGCAGGGGCTCAGGAGCAGCGCACAAGAAAGAAGGGGATTCGCGCACATGTAGCCTAGGAGGCAGCTTTCAGCAAGATCACCACTCAGGACCTACACTACTTACGAACCTGCAGCTTGTCAGCCCATCACTCTAGTGCATGCGACCTCTGACAGACCATCCAGATAAGGTAGGTCGGACGCGTATTCGTCTCGTGGCCAATAGGGCGAAGAACACAGCATGGCATGCCGCATAACTAATATCGCCAGAGGCCCCAGCGGCCGCTCGCGGATCGCACGCGGCGAGACTCAGCTGGCGGGCCGGACATGAACATTCGGGACATCTGTTGCAACCTTCCCGAAGCGGGTGATGAGATTGGGGTGACACCGGGAGTCTGTCCCTCCACATCTGGTTACCGCTGATCCTGTTTTGTCGTTAGACTTGTTACACATGACGCCGAAAGACACTCTGCTGCTTACCGCTGAGACAGATAAGCGTAATCGTCCCCCCCCGAGCAGGATGCTAATTGGAGCAAAGGAGCGGGTGCTAGTCATACTGCGTGGTTAGGAATAAGAAATGTGCTAGGGCGGAAAGCCAGGCCTCGGCTTTTCGGCTGTCTGCATGCTGCGGGAGGCTGGGATGCTGGGCTGGGGGCTGCATTTCACCATGTCCGATTTGGCCAAGTAGGCGAGGAAAAGGGCGCTACAAAAGACCCTTGAGTCATCATCATCAAGGGTAGTGTTGATGTTTCGTCGTTGGGAGTATCATTGAGGCGGCTCAGAAAGTGGCAGCTGTTATTGATGAATGGGGCGTGTGATTGTATCTGCAATACGGGGGCGAGAATTGATCGGTTATTGAGCAGGTCAAATGAAGAAGAAAAAAGAGAAAAGAAACAAACCCCGCAAGAACTCTAAACACCAAACAAGCTGCTCAAATGTATGTTGTTTGATCGACTTTCTTGAAGCCTGTGGGAGGCTTGCTGGACAACCTCAAAAGTGACTAATAGTTTTCCTGTTGATTTGTTATTGTACCACGGTGTGGAAGTCTCACAACGGTAAGGTTACCAGACACACAGGAACCAGTTGCCTGTCCAATTGATACACGTTGAAGTGAGCCTAGTGTCATTGAACGCTCCGACAGCGTTAACAGGTCGTTGCTCTTACTATAACCTTAAGAAACGGTCTATGATCACCCATTGTGTCATGAAGCAGAACTGCTTCGTCAGCCAAGTTGAATGGCACAAGCCACACGTAGTTGTCACGTGATGGATCTCACGGGTATTTCAACCTGTACCTTCGTGTAGAATAGATATTGGAAAGATCAACCACTATTCATTCTCTATTTCCCAGACGTACAAATGCTCGTCACTGATTGACATGTGAGTGGGCGCTAACATTAGTGATCTATTGTCCTGTAACTGACCTTAAGCAACCGAGCAATAGCACAACCAACCGTGTCAAGGCACATGCGAAATAAAAAATATTACATCATCGAATCGGGAAGAGCAAGGCCTTCTTGATTCTAAGAAGCTATTATTGTGAATCTTTGCCCCTATATGTTGTCCTTTGGAGCCCAGATGATGGTCTGATCAACAGTTCCATCAGCTTACTATAACGAAGCTCTGTTTGCCATTTTCTATCCCAACACAGATTTCGCACAAGTGTGCGCTTGATCATGTTTTGACGAGGCAAAACGACTGTTAAGGAGCATAGCTACAGCCCAACACTAGATAACTTAGTAAGCTGGGTACCGAAGACGCACAAGTTCTAGTCTAGAAGCTGTCTCTGGCGTAATATGGATTCCAAAATCGGGTATTGTTCGTTCCGTCTTCTTCCATAAGGATATAGCGCGTCTTGACTTTTACCATCCGGCTTGGTGTCGGGCACAGGGGTCGCACAGAGTGAAAGAGTCGATGATAATGCCCTCAATAGACGGATGGGTGGGTATGGGGAACGATGACCGTTCGAATCTGCCCTTCTGCTAAGCCCTCGCACATATGCCGGCCCATCCCCGCATCCCCGCATCCCCGCATCCAGGCTTGGGGAAGTGAAAATAGCTTATGCTCCTTACACGGACTCACACGGCGTCTATCCGCGCATTTGTTTTCTGTATCATGGGTAGAAACAGTGTCACGGGGTGGTATAGCCAAGAGCCCAAGACCCGAAGAGCACAAAGGACTTCAGATACCAGAACCAACCAGCATCGTGAGGCGTCCATGTGGCCGTTTTCAAGACCTGGAATGCATCTTCGGCCCGTAATCCGACGACGTCCGACAGCATACCCGATATTGATTGTTCGTTATGAAGATAATTATACGTCTGAGAGATTGCAAGAAGCTCGCTTTGTTGGAATTCACTTCCAGAAGAGGTACACTTACAATCTCGCTTTCATTCGGCGTTTGGACTCGACACTAAAGTGCCACGATGATGTAAATTAATGCCGCATTGCAGAGGTGGAAATTAAGGGGTACGTCAACCAGGGACAAGATTTCTCGCTGTGGACGATACTGAGTCGAACGGAACTTTGCCCTCCGTGAATCTTCTTGTTTGTCCGTTGACCCGGAGACCTATATATATTCCCCTCCTCACCCTTGCTGTTTCTGCGCGCCGAGACTCGCCCCGCAGATCCCCCAGACGCCTCTTCGGCAAAAGGGGAGAGCCAAGAACTCGTCAAGCCACACGTAGCTCTTGACCTTTGGGTTAGCAGAGAAGCAGCTGACAACCTTCTGAGCAAGAATTACGGCTGCCGGTAGTGGCGCTTTCAGAGTTGCCCTTGCATGACAGTCATCACAGCATGTTTCCTCACCTCTCCGCATCCAATATTACGCCGCATGCTGTGGCGATCAATGTTGACAAAGACCTAGGTGAGGCAACTGCTTTGAAGGCGGTTTCTTTGGAACTCGCGTACCTGTATTCCAACTGTCAACCGCGTTGTCATGGCTATGTCTGCTTGGCGCAGATGTATACCAAAACCAGACGACCTTTTCCGGAGCCCAAGAACTTGGCACGCCAGAAAACGGTACCGCCCATAATATCTGGGACAAACACATAGCGCTTGGCAGGTGTATCTAGCTCCTTTGAGTGC
Source organism: Colletotrichum lentis (assembly GCA_003386485.1). NCBI lineage: Eukaryota > Fungi > Ascomycota > Sordariomycetes > Glomerellales > Glomerellaceae > Colletotrichum > Colletotrichum lentis. The sequence continues at coordinate 740,356 of NWBT01000046.1, forward strand.
GCAGAGACTGGCCTTGAACAGGAGCACAGCCTGCTCGCCAAATGCAAGTGGTTCTTGTCGCCCAACGCGCAGAGACGCCGAGACGGGCCAGGAAGCCCCCTGCTGGACCAATTCGGACGGTGACCTCGCGGATGCCGAAGACAGCTGCGATCGGCGAGGCATCACGGCCGTTCCTGACGACCCGCTCAGATAACGCCGCTCATAGATCCCGAATCTGTTTTGCACTCCTGCCGCTGCCGAGAGCTTGGTCTCAAGACAGCATGACTTGGCTCACCACCGCCCGGCCACCACATCACACCCTCAACCAATGGCATAACCACCTCTCCGCTAACAAGACCTTGGCAGTTGTTTGATATATGGGGATTTCGGCTCAGAAGAGCCTTGATTCCGTGATCCGTGACACAGGGATATCCTGCCTTTCAAGAAGCTCACCTCTCAGCCTCCCACAGCATTGGATGGTGTCGTCTTCGTCACGCACACCCGTACGAGAAGCCGAATTTGGGTGCGCGTGGGTAATTTTCGGCGAGACGATCAAGAGTGAGTCCAATAGCAACCCGAGAAGCTTCCTTTTCATACCTGCCAGCCAGGGAAGCATTGTTCCGTTTTAGGCTGCATCGACAACTCGTCCGTGGCATGGGCTGCGGAACACGAAGCGATGCTGCCGGGCGTTACAACGGCTGTGATGATCATTTCGGCGAACCTCATTCCGTACTGATGGAGCGTTGGGGCACGTTAAGAGGTTAATTCGAAAGCATATAAATATCACAAGAGTTTCCATGTTGGACATGAGTTGGAATTCACTCCCCACCAAGCACTCTCATTCTTCGCTCTTGTAACCAGGCAGACAACGCTACGGTCTATTCAATTTCATTTCAAGATGAAGTCCACTTTCACTGCACTTTCCATGTTGGCCATGGCTATGGCCCAGCAGGTCGGCACTGAGCAATCCGAGACGCACCCCAGGCTCAACTGGCAAAAGTGCACGTCTGGTTCTTGCTCCAACGTCAACGCCGAGGTCGTCATCGATGCCAACTGGCGCTGGATTCATGAAGTTGGGTAAGCACCATCTCGGTGTCATCGTACACCAAACAACCCAATCCTTCAGGCGAAGCAGGCCCCAAGATGGCGACGCCAGAGACTTTCGCTGACCAATCTCCCCAGCGGATACCGGAACTGTTACGAGGGCAACTCGTGGACCGGGCTGTGTTCCGGCGCAGACGACTGTGCCAAGAACTGCGCCGTCGAGGGAGCCGACTATGGCAATACCTATGGTGTCTCGACCAGCGGCAACGCCTTGACGTTGAAGTTTGTTCAGCAGCACGGGTACGGCAAGAACATCGGCTCTCGCATGTACCTCATGAACGGGAACAGCAAGTACCAGACGTTTACCCTGCTGAACAACGAGTTCGCCTTCGACGTCGACCTGTCCACGGTCGAGTGCGGCATCAACAGTGCCCTCTACTTCGTTGCCATGAAGGAAGACGGCGGGCTCTCTTCCGAGGCGAACAACAAGGCCGGTGCCAAGTACGGCACGGGCTACTGCGACGCTCAGTGTGCCCGCGACCTGAAGTTCATCGGTGGCAAGGTGAATGATGAATCTCAGTGCTCAGCTTTGCCGATGAGTCTCGAACTGACCCAATGATGAACAGGGAAACATTGCGGGCTGGAACTCCTCTTCAACCGACGACAGCGCGGGAGTTGGTAACATGGGTGCTTGCTGCGCTGAGATTGACGTCTGGTAAGTCCCATGTCTCCCGGATGACCTCTCTTCCGAAAGCAAAAGAGAACTGAAGCCATCGTAAAGGGAGTCCAACGCCCACGCCTACGCCCTGACCCCCCACCCTTGCGAGGACAACAACTACCACATCTGCGAGGACGACACCTGCGGCGGTACCTACTCCGAAGACCGCTACGGCGGCGGCTGCGACGCCAACGGCTGCGACTACAACCCGTACCGCATGGGCAACCGCGACTTCTACGGGCCCGGCAAGACCATCGACACCACCAGGAAGTTCACCGTCGTCACCCGCTTCCAGCCCGACCGCATGTACCAGGTCTTCATCCAGGACGGAAGGACCATCACCGTCCCCGGGGCCAAGTGGGCCGGCGTCCCCGAGACCTCAGACATCACCCCGGAGTTCTGCGAGTCCCAGTTCGCCGTCTTCGGCGAGCGCGACCGCTTCAACGAAGTTGGCGGATACCCCAAGCTCAACGCTGCCCTCGAGATCCCCATGACGCTTGTCATGTCCATCTGGAGCGACGTAAGTCTCGGTCCCACTGCCCTTGGATGACTTGCAAAGAAGATCCTAACATCCCCGTAAAAAAAAGCACTACGCCAACATGCTCTGGCTTGACTCTACCTACCCTCCCGAGAGAGCCGGAGAGCCTGGCACCGAGCGTGGACCATGTGCCCCGACGTCCGGTGTCCCCGCCGAGGTCATCGAGCAGTTCCCCAACGCTCGGGTCGTGTGGTCCAACATCCGCTTCGGCCCTATTGGCAGCACCTACAACATCGCCACTTGAGATTACCCATTGAATGTGGCACATGCAGGTTCATGAACGGCTTCTCGGCCGTTCCAGAAGCGTACACGGAACGCCACCAAACGGTGCAGGTTCTGATTTGGTTTTTTGTACATACTTCGTTTCTCTGTCGATCATTTGGGCTACACTTGAATCTTCTGCTATTCTTCATATTATATCGTCGTTCTCCAAAACAAATTGCAAAAGAAAGACACCTTCACTTTGAGAACTTGTGCCCATCTCATTCTTCTGTGATCTTACTGCCCTGATCCCGCATCGCCGGTACTCTCTGGGTGGCCGAATGCACACATCCATCTTCCAGCCGATAGGATTCACGAACCAACAGTGCTTGGTCAGCCATGGATAGCCTTGCTTCAGCTCAAAATAAAACTCGTGAATGAGTTGAGGACTTAGTTTGCACATCTCCAGCATAGAAATGTGTCTTTCGATGTATGACCGAGGAAGAACGTCCCGCATATAGATGCGCCTCCTTCAGGTACGACGTATATTTCGATGTCTACGAGGCACGAATAGGATGGCAAAGGGGAAGTTAGGAGGGTCGAGAAGACTACCGCAATACCTTTACAGCAACACTCTGCTAAGACGTCCAAGATTCGCGTGCTGAGTTGTTGGCTCTTAGCAACACAATGGATAAGGGGTCGGCCAAGCCTTTGCAATGAGTAACGAGGCTTTGTGGACCAACGTTTCCACTGCGGATGACCATTGGGTTCGATTACGGCGGCAGTATAAGATTATCTATGGCATCTGCTCGTTTATTCATCTCATGCTCCGTGGCTCTAGTAGGCCGGGCTAGGGTGGCTCCCACCTATCAAACATGGTACCGCCGCCGATTCGACGGTTTTACGTTGCTGGCTTGGGGGAGCAACCCTGACACTTGGACGGCGTGAGCCGTCAGCAAGTTGCATATAGTCCTCGAGGTTGCCATTCCCCACTTCGACCGTCTGCGTTTCCCCCTTTCTCCTTTAACCCAATCTCAGCATCCACACGCCGTCTCGTTGGCTCGACTCCTCGTGTAGCGATCCTTCTGACCAACTTCATTACAAAGACGGCTACCCATAACCCATATCGAGAGTCGGCGTCAGCAATAGAACTGTGTTTCAGCCCCTGGAGCGCCGGTTCCTCACGCAACGTCAATCCCAGTGGTGATAAATCCTCGCCTAGCGGAGATGAGAGACCCTACCAAAGACTGGACCGGCGTCACAAGCACGGCCGAGAGGCGGAAGTTGCATCCTTCAACCGGTTGAGTCCGACGGTAGACTCGAGGCAAGCCACGTCATCATTCAGTATCTGCTTGCAACTGGCCGGCTACCACTGCTCCACAGGAGCTTCACACACCACTCCGTTTTCTCTCAAGAATTCCCAGAAGCTCGAGGAGATAAGGGAGGAACGCCTCCAACTCGACCTGGAAACCCTCATGGCCCCCCGGAACGTTGAGCTGGGGACACCCCAGAATCTTTTCCTGTTCGTCCACCGCCTGCGCGTACCACGCGTCCCTGCTCCTCACCCCTCTCATCAGCCCGACGCTGGTCCCGTTCTCCTTGAGCCGGTGCAGGTTCGGCAAGTAGCCCAGCAGGAGGGCGAACTCGTGGGCCCAAAAGTTGTCTTTGTTGGACGGCTCCGGCGAGGCGGTCTTCGGCACGCCCTCGTCATTGTATCCGAGAAGCCTCGAGCTGAACTTCTCCTGCGCAGCCTCGACGCCTACGGTCTCGTACAGCTCGAGACAGCTGTACAGAAACTCAAAGACCTCGGTGGCGTTCGGCAGCAGGTTGAAGGTCGGGGCTTCGTGCGATATGATGTGGTCGACCATGTCGGGGAAGTCGATCGCGAACTGGAAGGCGAGGATGGCGCCCATGCTGCTGCCGAAGAGAATCGCCTTGTCGAAGCCGAGGGCTTGGACGACGGCACGGATGTCACGCGCTTGTTGCGGCGGGTTGAGTCGTTTGTTCACTTTCGCCTGGCTCGCGGACATTTGGCGCCGGTCCAACGTCGCGCAGGTGTACCTGTCCGCCAGTGCGGCGATGATGGGGTTGTACTGGCGTCCATGACCGTTACCGCCGGGGATGAAGATCATGAGGGGGCCTTGGCCTTGGTACCAGTAGTGGATGTCACACTCCTCGTTGGTCACGATTGACTTGGTTGGTTTGAACTCCATGGCGACGGCGGCCGTCGATGAACGGTCTTGTGACGCGAATGGAGCTGTCAATGAACCTGGTGTACTCACCTGTTTTCAAAGCAAGGAAGCAGAAGTTTTCTTGCTTGTTTATGTAGGCTTCAATGGTCTTGTTCAGATACGTAGGTGATGGCCCGCGGCACAGGGCTTACACTCTGACTCTCACACCACACTGGATTCACGAGGGACCGAGATGACGAATGCAAAAAGCCCAGGGCGCGGGGTTCGAAGGAATTAGCCGGGAGTAATTCATTGGGCTGACAGATGATGCGGCCCGTCTACCCATTTGAGTGAGCTGACAACACGGATCGCGTTTCCGAGGAGCGGACCGAGTCCCGACGCTGCATCCGACCCGGACCCGCTAACGGACAATGGGATCGGGGTCGGCCCCACCCACCCGGACCGGGCCGCGGGTCCTGGTCGGGAACATGCATGTGAGAAGGTGCGCTCACCATGAGTCCTGTCCATGATCAACGACTCAAAGGATAATTTTACTGTCTCAATTTCGGCTTTTTAGGATTGATAATAATAGTGCTATGGGTCTGGATTGCCCATTAACTAACTCGTTGCAACTGCACGCACGGTGTCACCTTGCCTCGGCGTCCCACGGCTTCCCCCCTTCCTCTCTTTGACTGTTGAGAAATGCCAGGGGTCCCAGAAAAAGATGTCGTTCATGTCCTAGTACGGCTGGATCCAGGGCCTGCAGCGCGTGGCGGCACAGAAGCCGTTGCAACACGGCCCGACGCTCTGCCCGTGGGTGTCGTAGCACGCCCCGTACGTCGGGACGCAGAACCCGAAGCAGCTGACCCCGGTGACGGGCTGGGGCGGCCCGATGATGACCTGCTGGACGCCCTGCGGCGTGATGCCGCTCACCAGCGCCTTCTCGCCCCCGGTGTGAAACGTACACTGCGAGATGGCGTTGTAGTCGGGCGCGTCGATGATGTTCACCGAGATGTCGTTGTCTGTGAGTCCAGGAGTCAGCACATAGGCCACACAAATGTGAGAGTGTAACGGGGAACCAACTGGTAGGATAAACCTGTCCGTCTGCGGGTATGTTGAGCTCGTAGGATGCGGGGCCGCCGTGGAAGGTCAGGTGGACCGTCTGGACACCATCGCGCTCTTCTAGTGGGTGAGATAGGGTGGGGAGGATGGTGGAAAGCGAGACCAACAGAATGGCTGATGCCTTCATCTTGAATGATAGGTTGGACGGGATGATATGGTAGTGTATGGGTACGATGGCCTTTAGACGATGTTGAACTGCTCCCGGGAAGTGCGATGTCCTTTTTTTCAGAGCTCGAGAGACGCGGTGAAGTCTTTATACCCGCAATGGTGGCCATGGAGGTCAGGGGCTTGTTTGCGTCTGGCACCTTTCAACGTGAAGGTCAGAGACTCGAATGACCCAAATCCTGCCACCACTGCCTCGAGCTGCTGTGCTCTACGCCCGCTTGACCGCAACCACCTCGAGCATGGAGGGACTTCGAATACGAACTCACATGATGTAACCGGTAGTACTATTCCCGTCCCTGCCTGCCAACTGCGCCGTTGGGGGGAGGGGGGGGCATGGGATCTCCTCGTCTCCCTTTGCATATGTGCTGGCCTTCACTCGGATCATGACAGAAACGCCTCCATCTCGTAAAAAGAAGTAGACAGAACCAGGGAAACGTCCCCTCCGCAACACCAAATCGAGCCAATACCGCGGTCCCCCGCAAGCCACCTGGGCGGAATGATCCACGGGGCTGACAAGCCACTAGCGCGACGTCCAGCTTGGCTTTGGAAAAAGGGCTGAACACGAGTCTGAGGGGTGTTTTCGGGACGGCATGACACGAGGTCCCAGCAGCCAACCCCACGATGTTGGTCTGCTCCCCGGGGCGCTAACGGCCGTCGCCTCGTTGGATTGCATGCATCATGATCGACTACCCAAGCCGGGGATAGTAGGGCATGCTTGGGAGTCACAGATGGCAAGGGCGGAAGAGGAACTCGTATAATGTATTGGGGGTCTGGTAGAAAGCATGCATTTGACGTTGCGCCTGGTGCCATGTCTCAGTCGAGTCTTCTAGCAGTAGCACTTGTGACGTTGGGTTTCGCTGGGGCTGTGTGCTCACGGCAGGCAGGATCGTGTTCGGTGAAGGGATCTTCACAACTGGCGATCCCGCAAAAGGGTGTTACACGTGTAGTTGTTGGTATACACCTGGCACACAGCAGAGGTTGAGGGGGAGCGACATTTCGTGTCCCTGTTCACCAAACAATCCCTCTCGAGAAAACGGACCCAGCAGCGTCCGTCAAAAGACAAGCGGGGTCTCGGGTATCGGCATGCTGGAGATCGTCTTCAGCTGAGTCTTGCATGCCATTGTCACCTGCAAGTTGCGAGATCTTGGTGGCTACCCCGATGCATCGGTGTCCTACAACAGGGATCGCCATTCACAGTCTGCCCTTTCCAAGATAGGACTGCAGAGTTTTGAATCTATCTTGTATCATGTTTGACGACCCGTGTGTCTTGAATTCCGAGACTTCGGTATCATGCAAGGATCGTCTGCCATGGCCAAGCTGCCCGGGGAAGCCTCTCAACGCTCTNCCCCCCCCCGTCTTCTCTCGTTTCTCTGCCTTCCCCTCCGCAAGACTCCGTCCGTAGTCTAGAAGATGAGCGGATGGGATCTGTCGTGCGGCGGCGCCAGAGGCGCCACTCTGATGCCCATCGCCGACGGCAAGCAGGCGTCGCCGCCCCAAACGTCGCAGTCGGCCTGGCACACCGTCCCGCTCTCCGGCACGGTTCCATGCTCCAAGTACTTCTGGATGATGTCGGTCGAGCACCGGCTGCCGGTGGCTATGGCGCAGTGCCCGACGGACTCCTGGACCACGACGGCGGACCCGGGGTGTTGCGCGCTCGCCTTCCACGCGTTCCTCAGCGGCGTCACGGGGTCGAGCCGCGACGACATGAACAGCAGCGGCGCCGCCGGCCTGCCCTCCTGCGGCCGGCCCAGCACGAGGCCGCAGCGCTTGCCGGGCCACTTCGCGGTGGCCCCGCGGGCGCGCCAGCCCGTGCAGGCGAGGCGGATCTGGGACCAGTAGCCGGCAAAGGTCGGGGACTGGGCCTCGAGCTGGGCGACGTAGGCCTGGTAGTCGGCGACGGTGAGGTTGGTGCTGTCCTCGCCGTCGCCGCAGAGGACGGCCTGGCCGCCGTCGCCGAACGTGGCGGACGACTCGGAGGCGTTGGGGTGGGAGCAGGCCTGGTCGAGCCTCGGGACGGCGGCCTTGGCGGCCTCGAGAAGGGCGGTGTAGTTGCCCTCGACGGCCGAGTTGAGCTTGTCGGCGAGCTTCGGGAACTCTCGGTAGGGCGAGTAGAGCGGGTTCTTGAAGGCCAGCGTGACGTCGTATCCCGTCAGGATGTTGGTGAGCTTGCCGTCGAGCACCGCGACGGGCGCGTCGTCCAGCTGCCTAGCCAGGTCCTCGACCCGGCGCCTGATGTCCCGCCAGTCCGTGTCCGAGGACCGGCGGAGAGCGCACTTGCCCGCGGAAGCAAAACACGTCTCGTAAAAGAACCTGACGAGCTCCTCGGTGTCTTGGAGGTTGGTCGTCCACCCCTGCGTGTTGCTCGGGTTAGCATCGTTGGGCAGGGTGTAGCCATGAGACGGTATAAGTAGTAAGGATGAACATACCCCCGCCATGTAATCCTCGGGGTCGGCGATGCCATCGACGATGATGCGCCCCACGCGGCCCGGGTACATGGAGGCAAACGTATTGCCCAAGATGCTGCCATACGAGAAGCCCCAGTACTGGATACGCGGCACCTCCTTGGCGGCACTGCGCAGCTCCAGGGATTTCCGTGCACTCTCGTCCCCGGCAAAAACCTTTGCGGCGGCCTCCTCGTCGCGCAGCTCCTGGATCCTGTCCAGCATCTCCACCATGTCGCGGACAACAGACGCCGTGGACGCGTAGGGGATGATGGAGCCGTTCCCGGCGTTCTGCGTGCAGAGCTCGCCGTAGCCGTGGGTCCGCGCCCAATGCCGCCGCAAGGCATCGGGGCCGCCGGAGTCGAGCGGACCGATGGCCAGGCGCTGGATGCTGTCCGTGTCCCTGGCGAGGAGGTCCTCGTAGCAGTCGGCCCTCGGCGACGTGAACTGGATGCCGCGCGGGTCCCAGCTGAGGATCTCGTACTTCTTGGCGGCGTCCGCGGTGTCCTGCAGGATGTGGCCCTCCCGGAGCATGAAGCCGACGCCGGAGCCGCCGGGGCCGCCCGGGTTTGTGAAGATGGTGCCGCCGAAGGCCGGGTCGTCGTCGGGGACCTTGGCCGGGAGCTTCGTGATGGCCAGCGCCACCGTGTGCTCGTTCGTCTCGTCGAGCCAGTCGAGGGGCACTTTGAGCCTCGCGCATTGGAATTCTCTGTAGCAAGGGTGGTACTCCAGCTTGGCCGAGGGCGTGATTGTCGTCCAGTCGAAGTCGTCCAGGTTCGGCGGATCGCGCTCACTGGCGCTGGCGCTGGCGCTGGCGCTGGCGCTGGCGCTGGCGCTGGCGATGCCGATGCCGACGCCGATGAGGCTTGCAAAGGCCGAATGGACAAACGAACGTCTCATGGTCGCTTTGCCGTCACAACACTCTGTCGGGAAGCCGGTTAACCACCTGGCGGGACTATGGGTTGAATTTCTCCCCGGATGTGCTGGCTGGAGATGTCGATCCCCAATCACCTCACTTGTGTTGCTTATTTGTAAGTAATGATCCCGTCGCTGTTGGACCGGTCCCAGACTGTTGAACAAGAGTTGAGTTGGGGATGTAATGTGATGTGATGTGGTGCAATGAGGAGAAGTTTTGAAGGATTCGGAACAAGTTGACCAGGCAGCCCGGTTGCTGCGTCAGCAATAATGCCTGCAGTACGGAGTAATAATACGTATGCACTCAGACCACAGACCAGGCAAGATTAGGAAAGCGAGCAAGGGAGCTTCACAAGAAGAAAGTTTGACTGATGGGGAGAGGAAGACAGACGTACGCCCTCACGCGTTCATTGATTGTACTGTTGTAGAGAACGCCATGGGGGAAAGGAAGACATGTGTAACTAGTTATTATTACAGACTGATAATAATATCCCTAATCGAAATCGCACCTACACGACTCATGGCAACGCCCCAACGCGCTCTCTATGCTACGGATGGATGCTGCATCGTATCCATGTGTCAAACCACCCGCCAGACCAGGGCGAGATGGACTAATACAACTAATAAGCCTTGGCGGCCGACAACCGAACAAGCGATGATCCCACGCCCGCCGAGCTCGCCGCCCACTGGCGGTGGGCCTCCTGGATCTCTTCCAGCTCCCACACCCTCTTGATCGGGACCGTGATCCTCCCCGCGGCCAGCAGGTCAAACAAGGCCCTCAGGTTCGGCTCAAAGGTCGCGTCGTCGCGCGTGATGTAGTAGAAGCGCGTCCGCTTGCCTTGCCGCAGAAGGGCACCATGCCCCGCGCCAGCAGCTTCATCGTCGGCACGACGACCGACCGGTCCTCGCCGCCGCCGCCGCCGCCGCCGCCGCCGCTGTCGTTGAGCGACCGCAGGTTCCCGCCGTAGCCGACGAGGATGCCCGTCGCCGACAGGACCGAGAAGGACTCGTCCCAGCTCTCGAAGCCGAGGGGGTCGAACACGGCGTCCGCCCCGCCGGCGTCCTGGACGGCCCGGATCCAGGCCTTGTCCGTGTACACGAACGGCGTGGCGCCCTGCGCGCGGACGGCCTCGTGGTTCCGCTCCGACGCCGTGCCGTAATTACACCTCGGCGCCCCGCAGCTGGCACAGCTTCATGAGCGCGTAGCCGACGGCGCCGCTGACGCCGTGCACAAAGACCCGCTGGCCCGCCGTCACCTTGGCGGCCTCCGAGACCATGGCGTATGCCGTGCTCCAGTCCAGGATCAGCGCCGTGACCTGCTGCAGGTCGATGCCCGCGGGCACCCGGACGAGATACTTCTCGGGCAGGTTGACGAGGTCGGCCTCGGCGTCGTGTAGACCGTGAGGCTGGCCACGACGTCGCCCGGGAGGAACTTGGTGGCGCCGGGGCCGTTGGTCCGGACGGCGCCGACGAGACAGTAGCCGGGCGTCAGCGGCGCCTTCTTCCGCATCGGGTAGACGCCCTTGCGCATGTTGATGTCGGCCCCGGAGAAGCCCGAGCAGATGGTGGCTACCTGCACGTGGTTTGCGGGAGGGGGTGCGATGGCGTCCTGGACGATGCGCACTTTGGAGGCGTCGCCGAACTCGGTGATGACGGCCTTGCGGATGATGGTCTCCGACATGTTGAAGCCGTGTCAAGCTTGAATGAGAGATGGAGGATGAAGATATTGGAAACCTGGCGTGAGAGGATGTGCGAATAATCAATAATTACTGTTTGATGCCTGTGGCTTCTTTCATTCTGCTAATTAATACTTCAAGAGCTTTCGTCTCACGGCTCTTCCTTTATATGTGCAATAATGCAAATGATGCTCAACTAGGGAAGCCATAACTAGCAGCATTCGTCATCCTTCACCATCCCTCATCATCATTCAGCGATGCCTGTTGGCACCAGTGAAGTGACGAGACCCTTGCTTCTCATGGAGGTCAGTTGCGCCGACAGTCATGCCTAACGGCCGCAGTCACACATCATATTACGCCAGCAAACGACGCCACGGGGTGATCGACTCCCGCCGCTTCACGGCGCAACCGAGCCGTGCGTAGCTGTTATCCCCTTGCCCATAGGGGGGGGGGAGTATGAAGCGAACTCGAAGGATGAGTGGAAGGATGAGTGGAAGGAATAGACGGGCAAACGGGGTGATATGAAAGACATCAGCGGGCGTACTCGCAGGACACTGAAGGACAAGAATTACACCGGTCGACATCGGTTAGAGCCCTGCAAAGAGCCATTGCACGTTTCGTGGCGCACCCGCCAGCCAGCTGCTGTACACGCATCCGCCCGGGCTGACTTTAGGCCGCCTTGCTCCGGGCCTCTACGGCACTACAGACTAAGGGCCTGTTAGTGCGTCTACGTACCTGAAGTAAGTACCGATGTTCAATAATAATCGACAAGGGGGGATCACAGAGGACGCAGGGACTCTTTACTGCTGAATACAGTTGGATCAACACTGAACAGGCGCAGCAGCGTCGGGGGCTGAAGAGGTGTCAATGCTGGCTGGCGTCAGATAGAACGGCAGCCCAGGCAATGCCGCTGAGCCTTACATCTCAAACCACTTGTTGGGCACTGAATCTCCAGCTAGCGAATGAGAGGGCATTTATATTTACTTGTTTGGGATTCCCAGCCAAAACTGACAATGGAAATACCAGGCCGAGCGGCAGTGAACACTGGATTCCATCATGAGCCCTAACTAACAACAACGACTGGGTCATGTCAACTGCGGTGCCATCTTAATCACAGCCAAACGACCCGACAGATTTTGAGTCAATTGTTATTATCAAGTGTATTGCAGTTATTTATATGCCTCGACTTGGTCACGAGGTGGCTGGCAGAGAACCCATCTATGAGTTGGTGCAGTGAGTTCCCGACTCTGCCTTTGCATCTGATGAATCTGGCGCGTCTCTTCCCAATGGCCAGACTCTCCAAGACCAAGCACACCCGCCTTGTCAGTGCGAGCATCAGCCATCCTGCAATCGAGCCTCGAAAGTCCTTTCAGTGCCCGCTACGACTCAAGTAAGTGCAGCTCTTCCAGTCGCACGTATCCTACAGCAGCAAGTCTCTCTGTCAGCGCCCCAAACTGTCACATGCCCAAGAACTTCGAGATCCTCCAACGACGACTCACCTTGTAGACCTCGGCCCCCCACCAGTTGAGCTTGCTGGCAGCCCCCGTGTAGAAGATGGCAAAAAAGATGACGATGCCGGCAATGGCCACCGAGCAGTCCAGGGCCGAGCTGAGGACGAAGTTGTACCGCCTCCACCACGTCTTCTGCCTGTTCTTGACGAGCAGCCCGAAGAGCAGACCGACAATCGCCCAGCTGCCGTAGTTGGTCCCGGACGCCGGCGGGATGTAGTTGAGCCCGCCGAGGAAGAGGGGCACGTGGACCTTTTTCAGCCACTTGGACTCGGTGAACACGCGCCTCCTCAGCACGTAGACGATGACGGGCAGCACCGCCCCGACGAGGAAGAACCACAGCAGCGAGCGGTACATGGCCCCTTCGGCGAAGAACCGGCGCGGCCCGAGCGCGCCCCAGACCATGCTCGTGTTGAAATGGGTGCGGGAGAAGGGGCACGTGAAGCCGTTGGGCGCGTCCGGCGTGCAGATGCCGGGGATGTGGTTGAGCGCCCAGTTGAGGACCGACACCTGGCCGAGGGAGCCTATGACCAGACCGACCGACTGGACGAGGAACAGCTGTCGCGGTGGGATCTGATGGGGTTTTTTTTTTTTTTTTTTTTTTTTTTTGAGCAATGAGCATGAGTGAGTCGGGGATTTCAAGACGGGGGTTTCCCAATGGCTTACGTTGCAATAGATGCCCAGCTTCAGGTCCTGGGCGAAGGCCAACCCCTTGATGCCGGAGATGTACCCCAGGTTGAAGAACCAGATGTTGGCCAGGACCTTACCATCCCATATGTACCCGGCGACGATGCGGCAAAAGATATCGATCTGGATCTTCATGTTCGTCGTGGCGTACACCCAAGCAAGCTGTACACGAACGCCGTAAGCATCGGCTCAAGGACATTGCCGAGCTCGAACCAGGGGGAAAACGACAAAGGACCTACCGGAACGAAGAAGATGGCCGACACCGCGAATGACAGCAGGACACCCGAATACCTGGTTGACGACGGCGTTTTGCGGAGCGATCCAGCAAACCCACGTGAAGTAACCCAACGCCGGGAAGATGAAGTCCGGGAACCAGTACCAGCAGAAGGATGCGATGAAGGCCAGCATGAAAAACCGGTAGCGGGACGCCGTCCATTTCGCCCTACGAAACGCCTGGCTGTCAGCACCATCGATCCCCTACTTCTTTTCAGCTCTCGCCCCAGGGGCAGGGGCTAGGGGGGGTCATGACGCACTCCGTCTCGTCCTCCCTCTTCCCGGAGTGCAGCGCGGCGTTCAGGGCCGTGTTTCCCAGCACGCCGGGCCACAGCAACGCCGGGGGCTCGACGACCAGCGCGTAGCACAGCCCGGCCAGGGCAAAGCCGTACAGTATCGTGGCCAGCGTGACGGTCAGCTCGAAACCCCAGCCTGCCTCGAGAAGACTCGCTGCTCGGTCAAGACGTCGGCGCTGAGTCGGGTGAGGAAGCTGAGGTTGGCCATGATGTATATGAGTATGTTCTCCTGAAACGAAAGTGTGTGTGAGTTGTGAATCGGTGCCAGCCAAGATGTGCTTCTTCTGGAGGGGTATTT
>NWBT01000046.1:754415-798460 GCA_003386485.1 Colletotrichum lentis
GTGATGCCCACCTTGAAGTTGAACGGTCCAGGGTTCAGGCTAGACGAGGGAACTTTTTCGGCGGGTGGGTCGAGGAGTCGTGGAGGAGACGGGGATGTATTAAGCTCACAATAAAAATTGGCTACACATCACCCCTTCCGACCCCTTCCGCCCCCTCCTCACTCTTCAGATCTCTCGGGCCACCGACAGGCGATGCCGCTGTTGAGAATCCCTAGTTAATGGGTAATTAGGTCCCGGCTATCTTTGCCGCTCGTGGTCTTGTGCGAGGACCCCGGGCTTAATCATCCTCCTGAGCCAAGGCTCGTGTGGTCTGAGGCGTTGGACTTGGGAAGGACAGCATCCTCGTTCGCCGGGGCCTCTCCACGTGACATGACGGCCTCTTCACCGAAGATGTGGCACACGCTTGCTCGTCTCGGTTGGTGGTTGTTCAACGAGAGAGACGTCTCCCACGCCAGGCCTTGCCGGCTTGGTCAGTAACAGTTTGCTTGACTGCATGACGGCCAAAGACGCGTAACTAAGAAAGCCTTCGGCCGCCGCATTGGCACTGTTGCTCTCGCCATGGCATGCTCGCTGGCCTACGGGATAGCGTTCCTACCGCCTCAAATCAAATTGCAGCGGTCAGTTGCTGTCGGTATTAGTTGGGCGTTGATAGATTAATATGACCCGGTTGGCCGGCACAACCCGGACAAAGCAATGTGAGGGATAAAATCGGTCGGTTCTTCTACCCCGACTTGCCGAACAAAGCCCGACAAGCCCGCTCTTTATCGGGTCCACGCGGGTCGTCTCGTATTCTTGAGCTGGCAAGGAAATTCCGATAAACGGCATGGCCCCGGGGTATTCGAAGGACGTATTTAATACCCCCCGCCGTGGGGGGGTGGGGGGGGGGGACTACAACCGCCCAGCATTGATAGTCCTTCGAGTTTGCCATGATCTCTCCCCGGTTTCCTTCCCTGGATTCCGAGACTCCATGTGGTGTGGTATCAATGTGGCCTGTTCGCGAGTAGTCACTGGTCGATGACGGGGTCGTCGTAATTGTTTCTGTCCCAGTTCAAGCTGCCATTGACACGAATTGCTCTGCAATATCTTGCTCAGACCACACTTGCTTGCCGAAGCAACTCTTCGGCTTTACAATTTGCAAAAGCTCCATTCGCCAAACGCGTCAGGAAACAGACTGTATTATTAGCAGCAAGTCTCTGGGAATTCTAGTGTCGCTGTTTATTGGCTCCCCTACCACATGACGCTTGTCGGTGAGATCGTTGCAGTTGTTCTCGTCGCCTGAGCTAAACACAAGTCACATTTCTCAACGAGATCAAGTTGGCTCTGCGATGGTAGAGTATTGGCAAGATCACAGATGGAGAAAATCCGATAACAGCACATCATCCGCGTTGTGAGACAAGCTCACGCAACAGCAAGTACTAATTCTGGATCCATCCATTCTAGTCCTCTAGTGATTTGGCGAGCAGTCTATCGTACTGTGGTGTCCAACTGTCTAGTTCACTGCCACAGAGTGCGAGAACTTGTCTTCACTAGCAACTTGCAAACTCAACATATCGGATGAGCTGATTCATCTCTCCCCATCCGGAAAACCCGATGGACGACAATCGTTCATTCCCGTCATCTTACAGCTCTTGACGCTTCTCATTTTGATACTTCTATAGTTACCTCGAGAGATGATGGTTCCTTTTCGAGACTTTCTTGGAATGTAATTACATACGCTGATGTTATGTCTTAATGTTCCTAGTTTTTTTTTTTTTTTTTTTTGGTTCTCTCGTTCGTGTCGTTACAACTTGATATATTCAGCCGTCGGCACGCATGCTGAGTGCAGATAGTCTGCTTTTGAAGTTGCAAAACGAGGGACAAAAGTTCACATCTTGGTATGTGATTTCTTTTTTGGTTCTGGTGGGAAGAAAAGTTGTTCCTCTGCCTTGGCTCGACGAAATTCGAGGCCATCCGACTGCAGAGTTCGTGAGAACTTGACCTCCGGAATAGGCTATGAAAAACAGATGTTTCGACGGCGATCCACCTTACCTCCGACCTACCAGGGGAAGCGCCGTACGCGCAACGTCAGTCATCAACGTCGCCCCCTTGTCGTATTTTAGCCTGGTTACCTGGCGTAAGACGAGGATTGGTTCTCATTGCGTTGCAGAAGAGTATCACAAGGTCTTCCATACAAATAGTTGGCCATCAACTCGCAAGTCCAGACAGCAACATCCTGATACCTAGAGAGGAAAGCCGGAACGTATACCTACTTGCAACAGCATGAGATTGGGGACCTAAAGAGCTTCCTCTAGTGTGAAGGGTGACTAGGGTCAAGACGACTCGCCCCACCTGCACCACCAAATCGCTTCCATCATGGCCATCTGGAATGTGTTCGGGATCCATTGGAGGCTCCGTTGGCTATGCCATCGCCGGTGACCTGTGGAACAACATCATGCCCTCGTCCCCCCACGACAACCTGCCTGACGAGGCCAAGAACAGGACCAGCGCGGTCATCCCACTTTCCCAACAACGAATTGCACATATTACCATCTACTATCCATATTGCATCTCGCTTGATCACATGGTTCCATGGTTTCCGGGGCACGTTTTCCGTTCCTTTTTGTGTGGCCCCTCCAATCCGTATTGTAAGGTAACCACTTTTCCAGTCCAGTTCAAGCCCATTTTGCTGATAAAGTTACCTGCATGCAGGCAGGCTGCATTACCCCCCCTCTCCCCCCATGATTACAGAATACTGCCCGTTTCCGTTGGGGGTCGGCGCGATTTAGGTCCCCGCATGTCCGATCACCCCACTGACCGAAGCCTAACGTGTAGGTACAGATACTCTAGGTATTAGTCTACCTAGGGGTTTTAGTCATTATTAGCTGCGCTAAAAACCCCCTCCTCACAGAGGGGGCAAAAAAATAGGGTTTCCACGCAGAAAATAGGGTTTCTACCTTCTAATCACAAAAAGCCTTATTTTGCCTGTTACCTATACTATACCCTACTTTTTACATTAATAACCTATAGCTATTATAATATTATATAGTAAAAAGAATTATATTAATAGATAGCCTTAAAACTAACTTATTTAGTAATAATAAAAGTTTTCTATTTACTTATACTATATAAATTTATTTTATAATAATAATATAAGTATTAGTATTACTATTATCTACTATAGATTACTTTCTTTTTTTTACCTATATAGATAGTAGTATAAGTAGGTTACCCTCTATTATACCTCTACGTTACTATATATCTATCTTATTCTTAATTATATAGTATTATAACTTATACTATACCTATAATACTATAAGCTATAATATTAGTATTATAAGTAGTAAAAGTAATAATATATTATTAAAGTTATTATTATTACCCTTAAGTAAGTTAATAGATTTATTACTACTACCTATCTTATTATTATTATCTTTAATAGGATTATTAATATTAGTAAAGATCTTAAGGTTAAAGTCTAGCTTAGTTACCTCTACTACTATATTAGCTAGTGCTTAGTTAATATTATACTATAAGGGGTAGAGCTGTTATTAGTTAACAATAGGAGTGCCTTAATTAAATATATCTACACTAAAGAGGGGAGATAGAAGAATCTACACTCTAGCTGCTCTCTAGGAGATAACTAGCAGCCTACTAGGTAGGCTGTAGTTAGCAAAAGGTTATTCTATATATAGGCTCTACTTATGCTTATTATCTATAGTAAAGCCTATAATAGTATCCCCCCCCTTAGGCCCTAATACCCCCCTAGTAGCCTACCTATAGTCCTCTTAAGCCTATATATCTTTAACTTAATCTAAAGGTTCCTAAGTAGGCTTACTATACCTAACCTATTTAACTAACGCCTATAGCACCTTATTTCTACTATACTCTCTTATAGCTAAGATCTTCTTAATAGCCTACTTAAGTTTACCTTTAATGTAGGTAATAAGCAGTAAGTAGAAGTTATCTACCTATTATCTAGAGAGAGAGTTACTAAGTGCCTACTAGAGGAGATCTATATTAAACACCTTATACACCCCTCTTAGTATATCTATCTCTACTATATTAGAGAAGATAATTCTTATAACCTTATACTTATAGTATAGCTAATTAAGTTTCTTTAAAGGTCTAGATATAGTTATATTAGCTAGGGATAGCTAGACTATATCTCCTACTTAGTATCTCTCTATAGGGCTGTAGTTGTAGTTTACTAACTTCTTTTAGTTATACTTAGCTGCTATTATTACAGCCTATACTATATAGAGAGTATCCTTTTAGTACTACACTAGCTTAGTAGTAGCTACCTTCTAGCTATCCTCTATATTATAGGCTAGGATTGCATAGAGTAGTAGAGTTACTAACAGTAAGGTAGAGGTTAGTTAGTTATATTATTTTAACCTACTTCTACCTATTAGGTAGGCAGCAGCAGTCCTCTTATCCTATCTAACTTTGCTACTAATAACAGTCCCCTAACAGCCCCTTAATAACGCTCTAATTACATTACTAAGTCACAGATAGGCCTCTAGCGTCCCTCTAGTAACCCCCTACTAATAACCTATTATATCTAATTATTAGGCACCCCTAATAATCTAACCTCTTTATTACCTATAGGTTGTCTATCCTATCCCTTTATATAGGTTACATTACTAACAGCCCTAATATAATCCCCCCTCCCCTAAAGCCGTATCCTAAGGCTTAGTTAGCAGTCTCCTACGTTATATAGCACCTAGTAACCCTCTAGTAGTTACCTATCTTATTATTAAGGCATTAGTTCTAAGGAACCTATTACCCTAGCTACATACTTAGATATAGCATTATTCTCCTAGCTAACATTAAAGTCTTTATACTTAATAGTAGTATTTATTTTAGGCTAGGTAATTAACCTATAATTACATCCCTTATCTGCTAAAGGCTAATAAAGCAGATAACCCCCTAGTAGTCTGCTAGGCTTCTTTACTTATAAGATTAATATAATTATACTTACTATAGACTAAACTACTATTATTACTATATAATAATATGCTCTTATATATAGTCTCCTCTATATATTTACTTAGATAGGTTCTTTTTACTACCCTACCTATAAGCCTTTAGTATACACCTTATACTCTACCCTTCTAAATTACCTTTATTATAAATTACTATTTATCCTATTATTAACTGCCTTTATAGCTAAATTTAGTTACTACCTACGTTATATATATTTACCTATTAAGCCTATTTATTATAGTTTTTCTAGGTTATATATCTGCCTTTTAAATTTTTCCTTCTATAAGCTTCTTAATACTCTTTTTTTGTTATTTTTTATATTGTTTTTTATTATTTTTTACTACTTCTTTTTTTTTAATTATATACTTAATTTTACTATTATTACTGCTATTACTGCTACCTCTACTTTATTACTACTACCCCCTTATCTGCTGCTGCTACTATACCCCCTAAGAACGCCCCTAAGACTACCTCTAAAACTACCCCTACTTCTACCCCTAAGGTCCTACCTGCTAAGACTACTAAAGAGGTATACCTAAGCATCCCTAATAGACCTCTACTACCTGCTGCCTAACCTATCCCCTACGCCTACTGCCTTTATTATATAACAAAATAAACCCCCTCTAATAAGAGTTTTATCCTCTATTATATAGATACTACTAGTAGGTCCTCTACTATTCCTCTAGTATACCTTACTAACCCCCTCTAGCTAGTAGTAATAAATATTAAGTATACTACTAGGCTTATAGTAAGCCTTATGTTTCTATAAGTTATTCCCCTCCCTATATATAGTTACTTCTATAACCTTTACTAGCCTCCTACTAACCCTTTATAGCTCCCTTATGCTACCTACTGTATTACTACTAACCTCTGCTGCCTCTTTAATAAGATAGCTAAAAACAGCTCTACTGCCTTTAATAAGGACTAAGTAAGTTATTCTCTCCCTTCTATCCCCCTTTACACACCTAGTAATCTACTAGTAATCCCCTACTATCTATTTACTAACCTTCTGCTATATAGGAGGCTAACTTAGCTCTTTGAGTTATAGGCTAGAAGGCCCTTTAGGTAAAAGCAGCTTTAGCTAACCTTTCTAAAGTAAAACGTAAGGCTAAGGACGCTAAGGAGGAGGTAGAGTTCTAGTTACAGAAGGTTATAGCTCTTATTAATAGTATAGTCCTCTATAAGAAGTAGGTAACTACTACCTCCTACTAGGCTGCTACCTAGGTAGCTACTATTACTACCCTTAAGGCGTAGACTAAGGCTATTAAGGCCTAGACCTAGGCTATTATTTAGATAGCAGCTCTTCTTTCTAGTATTATAAGCTAAATCTATAAGTTTAATAAGGTTTACTTATAGGTTATATATATTCTTCCCTACTAACGCCCCTTTAGTACACCCCTAGTGCTTTACATACTAATTTTCCTCTAGAACTACTAGTCTCTCTAAGACCTTAATTCTAATTAAGGTTTTTTCTCTACCTCTATAGGTTAAAATGCTAAGGTAGCTAGTAATAAGGATGCCTAGTGTCCCCCTATTCCCCCCCTAATGCCCCCCTAGTAGTGCCTTTAAGCTAGATTTTGTTTTTTATATTTTAGTAGATAATTTTTTAGTAGGTAGCTAGACCTTTTAAGGTCCTAAGACACTTTTAGGCCTTTAGGTAATTTAAGTCTTCTTTCTTAGCCTGCAGGCCTTCTTCCCTTACCTCTACTCCTCTAGTCTCCCTTTAGTAATCCTCTAGTGTAATACTTATTTATAGTTATCCCTTATAACTTATAATAAGTTATTTTAAGGCTCCTATAAGTTCTTCTCTTCTTTATACCCTTTCTACTTAATAAGATACCTTTAGTTTATTAGTAGTCCCTAGTAGGCTACTACTACCTCTACTTTATATACATCTTTATTATCTTTATTAATAGGGATATCCCTACTTTCTTTAACGTTACTATAGAACTTTTTAAGTTATAAGGGTAAGAACATATTATAGATATAGTACTTTAATTATAGGTTAAGTTTATATACTACCCCCCTATTAATTACCTATATAACTAGAAATAGGCCTAGATACTTATCTAAGAGCTTCTTAGAGGGTTATTTCTACTAGATATTTTACATTACTAGTAAGACCCTTTCTCTAACCTTAAACTTAATAGGGGTCCTTTATTAGTTATACTATTTTACGTATATATTGTTTAACTAGCTTAATAGCTATTAAATAGCCTCTTATTATTATCTTAATTAATTAACCCTTTTCTTTACTATAGGGACTATAGTCTAGTTTGTCTTAATGTAGTAGATATTATAAGGTCCTTTTAGCTAGTAGCCTATTAGGGCTTCTACTAGTAATACGCTAGTAGCGCTATAGCAGGCGCTATTATAAACAAATTATACTATTAGTAGCTAGTCTGCCTAGTTATCCTACTTAATATTACAGTAAGCTTATAGAAAATATTTAATATTTTAATTTTACTATTCTATCTAGCTATTAGTTTAAGGGTAGTATGTAGTGCTTAGTTTCCTTTTAATAGCTAACTAGTAGCACACCTCTACCTAGAAGTAGCTAGTAAATAGTAATCCTTAGTCTAAGACTATCAACTTAAGTACTCTATACTATAATATAACTCTATCTACTAGCATTATTACTAATACGTTAGCCTTTATTAACTTATAGGTAGGTATATAGAGGGCGTATTTTATAAAACAGTTAACTACTACTAGGATACTATTAAACTACTTACTTCTCTTCCCTTCTAACTTTAGAAGTTTTATAATAAAGTTAAGTAAGAAGCTTTACTATAGACAGATAGGCACTAGTAGGCTCCTTAGTAATCTATAAGGTGTATAGTGCTGTAGTTTTATCTGTTAACATACTATATATATCTTAATATACTCCTTTATATCCTTTTTTATTAATTTCTAGAAGAAGGACTTAGCTAGACGCTTTATTATATAGCTATATCCTAGGTAGCCACTAGTTAGTTTGTTATAGTACACTATTAGTATCTCTATTCTAAACCTACTGTTTTTAGGGATAACTAATTATCCTCTATACCTTACTACACTCTCTATATCTCTACTTAAACCTACCTACTTCTGCTACGTAGATCCTAGTAGCTATAGGTTAGTTTTCTGCTCCGTTCTAATCTCTTCCTCTAGTTTAGGTATAAGGTCTTTAGGAAGTAGGGACTACCCCTAACCCCTTAGTAACCCTCTAGTAGCCTATATACGCCTAATTTATACTACCCTTAGCAAAAATTATCTAAGGAAGTCTTCTAGGAACGCACTCCTCTTATAGTTAACTTCTTTATTAGTTAGTTAGTAATCTAGGCGTTATAAAAGTCTATTAGCTAGGTTTAATTTCCTAGGTTAATATTTAATCTTAAAGTTAAATATAGAAAGATTCTATAGTATCTACGCTTAGTAGCTGTTTAGTTACAGCTTAGCAGTAAGGTAGTAGTAGCCTAGGTAATTAGTAAGAAAGACAGTCTAGTGCTAATTATACAGTAAGAAATGCTACTATTACTCTACTGCTTTATAGATAGCTAGCAGCTTAGCCTCTAGTGTACTATATTATAGCTCTACTCCCTATAGCTTCTAAGATATATACGCTATAGGGTGCTATTACTAATTATATAGTTAGCATAATACTACCCTAATTATAAAAGCAGATATATCTATTTCTATATAAATAGGTAGGTTTAGGTTAAAGTAGTGTAGTATAGAGGCTGTAGTAAATAATACTTTAAGTTACTTAAAGGCCTTTAGTACCTTACTAGTGATTAATAGAGGATAACCCCCCTTAGTAATTAGCTAATTAGTTAATAAGGTGTATACCTTTATATAGTTTTAAATAAAACGTTAATAAAATCTTATAAACCCTAAGAAGACTTATATATTATAGATGCTAGTAGGCGCTAGCTACTTAATAATAGCCTATATATAGTCCTCTTCTATTATAATACTATCCTTAGAGACTATAAAGCCTAAGAAGCTAATAGACTACTTATTAAATTTACACTTCTTAAGGTTAGCTACTAACCTAGCAGCATCTAAGTAAGTAAGCACCTACTTTACTACTTCTATATAAGACTCTTTATCCTTTAAAAAGATAGGAATATTATCTAGGTAAATAATATAGATAATATCTATTAGGCCTATAAGAGTATTATTAATATAGGCCTAAAAGGTAGCTAGTGCGTTAATAAGCCTAAACAGTATTACTTAGTACTTAAAGTAACTATACTGCATGCAGAAAGCTGTCTTCTATTTATCTCTCTTACAGATAGCTACCTAGTAGTACCTATCCTTTAAGTTAAACTTAGTATACTACTTTACCTCTAATAGGCAGTTAAGAATCTTAGTAATTAAGGGTAATAGTGTTTAATTCTTAATAGTAATGTAGTTAAGCCCTTAGTAGTTAATATAGAGACGTAACTTACCCCCCTTCTTTAGTATAAACAAAATAGGTATACCTACTAGGCTCTTAGATTATTATATCTATCCTTTTACTAGCGCTTTCTTAATATACTCTTAAAGGGCAGCTAGCTTAGGCTCTGCTAGTAGGTAGATAGAGCCCTATAGGGGTTTAGTTCCTAGTTCTAAGTTAATAGTATACACCCTCTTACTAGTGCCCTCTTAGTACCTCTTTACGTTCAAGACGTAGGCCTAGTTAGCGTACTTATCTAGTAATATAGGTCTCTCTTTCTTCTGTATCCTAACCTCTTATATATAACAGACCTTAGACCCTATTATAAAGGTTACTTTAGCTTCCTTTATAGCCTTCTTAATAGCCCTTTACCTAATTACTAATTTAATATTTTCCCCCTTTAACTTATATATCTAATTTAGTGTCTTCTAGCTAAGGTTAGGGGACGTTAGTTACCCTTAGGGGATCCCTAGAATTATAACGTACTCCTCCTCTAGTATTAATACTTAGAAATAATAGCTCTAAGCCTTCTTAGTGCTAAGGTTATCTATCACCTATGTAACTAGGATTTTCTAACTATAGTTAGGAGCGCTTAATCCCTATAGGCCTTAAAGCTCTAGTCTATTACTAGCCTGCAGTAGGTAACTAGTTAGTAATAGCACTCTCTAGTTAATTACGTTATAGTTAGCACCTATATTAATTATTACTTTTCTTTTCTTTTATATCCCCCTAACTCTTACCTATAGGGTTACCTTAAACTGCTAGCAGCCTATCTCCTTACCCTAAGGTATATTAATTATATTAACCCCTATTATAGCAGCTAGAGTAGTATACCTCCTGCCTAAGTGTCTTAGTTAGCTACACTAATAGCAGTTAGTTTCTTAGCACTAATTAGAGTAGTAGCCCTTATTATTATAATTATAGTATATAATAGTTAATTAGTCTAACGCTACTAACCCTCTGCTAGGTTATATACTATCCTACTACCCTATCTAGCTTAGTTTTAATAGTTTATTACTTATTAGAGTAGGTATGTCTTATAGTTTAGTTTTTACTTCTATAGAGGTTATTTAAGGTATCTCCTAAGGTAGCTACTAGGTAGGCCCTTAGGGTATACTCCCCTAGTAATTAGTAGATATCTAGGCCCTCTATATAATTTTCCTAGTTGTTTCTACTTACTTTATAATCTTATCTAACGCTTCTTAATTATCTAGTAGCCTATAGGCTATAATCTTATCTTATAAGTTAGGGAGAATGTAGTTAACTATATTAATTACCTACAGCCTCTTTAGTAGCTAGTTAGGGCACTCTACTTCTAAGGCCTTATACTAGTTAATAAAGGTTTAGTATAATTATCCTAGTTTCTAACGTTTATCCTCTAACTCTACTACTACATTATACACCCTTATATTCTTATTAGTAACGCTATTATGTAGCTACTTCTTTATTACTAGCTATATAACTTTTATTTAGTTATTTCTATAGTGTATATCTATATAGGTAGCCTACTAGCAGGCTATAGGTCCTTTAAGGTATCTACCTATATAGATTACCTAGTTATAGTTATTATCTATACTAGAAATAATAAATTAACCTATAAGCTTAAACTAAAAGTTAGACAGCTTAGCCTAGCTTCTACCTTTATAATGTAGGGGCGCTATATGTTTTCTATAATTATCTAGTTTTTATTATTTAAGTGCTACCTACTCCTTAACTAGTGTACCTCTAGTAAGTAATATATTAATATTAGCACTATTTTAAAGTGCTAACATAAGGCTAAGGTTCTTCTGCTTTCTAGCCTTATTAATTTCAGCCTAAAGCATTTCTTAGACTTACTCTACTATTATCTTATTAACAGCCTTATAGGTATACTTATTAGCTGCTAGGGTATTTATATTATTATCCTAGTAGCTACTAGGGGTGCCTTAGTAGTCTCCTCTACTGCTCTTATTACAGCTAGCAGTCTCTTAGTAGGTTAAGACTCTATTATTATCTATTATGCTAGTTTCTTATATATCCTATCCCTTATAGGTGCTATCCCTCTAGAAGGCAGCAGTAGTTCTCTTAGGTGCTATCTTACTCTACTAGTTAGTATACCTAAAGGTAGGTAGAGGTTAAAACGTATTATAGGCTAGGATTATATAGAGTAGTAGAGTTACTAACAGTAAGGTAGGGGTTAGTTAGTTATATTATTTTAACCTACTTCTACCTATTAGGTAGGCAGCAGCAGTCCTCTTATCCTATCTAACTTTGCTACTAATAATAGTCCCCTAACAGCCCCTTAATAACGCTCTAATTGCATTACTAAGTTACAGATAAGCCTTTAGCATCCCTCTAGTAACCCCCTACTAATAACTTATTATATCTAATTATTAGGCACCCCTAATAATCTAACCCCTCTGTTACCTATAGGTTGTCTATCCTATCCCTTTATATAGGTTATACTGCTAACAGCCCTAACACTCTAGTTATATATCTACTATAGGAAATAGGTCTATATAGAACCTATAATTAAGAAAGAAGAGGCTAAATCCTATAGTAGTAGTAGTTTAGTTATTAAGCGCTAGCTAGGTAGCTAGTAAGTACCTATCCTAGTTATCTTAAGTAAAGTATATAACTATTTAGAGAATAGCCTAGATCTCCTAATTAAACTACTTAGTGCTACTATCTATTTAGAGATAAAAGGAGGTACTAAGCAGCTAGTAGGTATTAGTAAGCTTATAGAAGTGTCTCTAGAAGTAGCTAGTTTAGTTACTTTCTTTATTACAAACTATAGTCTTTAGTATCCTATAAGTAGTATAGAAGATCTTTATAAAGCGCTTTATATAGGCCTCTACTTTTATTATCTCTATATCTTCTAGTATAATACCTTTACCTAGCTAGTCTATAATAACCTATAGGTAATAGGTGCTTTTTGTTTTTATTAGTAGAAGGTAAGTAATAAAGTCTATAGAAATCTCTAACTACCTCTAGCTAGGTACTAATAGGGGCTGTAGTAGGCTCTTCTTAGCTTACTGCTAGATATAGCTATAACTATAGATATTATAGTTACTAATAAACCTCCTAACTAGTTTCCCTAGATGTAGCTAGTACTACCTTTATATAATTAGTTCTAGCGTCCTATTACGCCTTAGGTAGGTAGCAGTTAGTATATTATATAATTTCTATATAATTACTATTTATAGCTAGTTAAGAGGATTATCTAAATTATAACTTCTTAGGACCTATATCTTATCCCTAAAAAGAAGCTAATAATGTTAGTTAATATAGCACTCTATAATCTACACCTTTAGCTAAAGCTCTAATAGAAAGCTATAGGCCTACTAGTGTATAGCAGTATATACTCTTTAGTAGTCCTTATTACTAGCTACTATATTATTCTATAACTATTACAGCTTATTATTACTTAAGAAGACTACTATATTAGGGACCTTAGGTGTAGTACGCTAGGTAGGGACTAGCTAGGCCTTATTAGGGATAACTTAGATAACCTAGCCCTACTTTCTCTTATTATCCTATCTCTTTAGTATATCCTACTCTCTATAAAATAAAGCATCTAGGACTACTACTAATCTTCTAGGCTTATACTTAAAGTAGAAGTTATACTAAGTAAGCTTCTCTACCTACTAGCTCTACTGTTTAGTAAGCTATTACTTCTTTATAAAGTACTATAGGCTTTAGTAATTAGTTAACACTTAGAACCTAGTAGTACTCTAGAGCTTTACTCTCTACGCCTAGAGGTATATTAGTATAGCTAATAACTCTTTACTATATATAGAATAGTTATATTATATAGGTATAAGCTTTTATAAGTAGTAGGCTACTATATAAGTATTCCTATTCTTATTTTCTTAAGATATTACTCCCCCTAGAGTATAGCTAGAGTAGTTAGTTTCTATAGTAGTAGGGGTATTTAGGTTAAACTAGTAGAGCACTAGTTACTTTATAAAAAGCTTTTTTAGGTGTTAGAAGGCTGTATCTTCTACTAGTAACTACTAGAAGGTTACCTCCTTCTTTATAAAGGCTATTAAGGGTTCTATAAGTACTATATAGTTTAGAAGGAAAATATAGTAGTAATTTATAAATCCTAGGAAACCTTACACCCCTTTTACGTTAGTAGGCGCTAGCTACTTAATAATAGCTTTAACCTTATCTAAGTTATAAAATAAGCCTTACCCTACGTTAATAATAAAGCCTATATATTTTATAGTAGTAACTATAAACTTATACTTATTAGGGTCTAGGTTAAGACTAGCTGCTTCTAGGGAGTATAGCACTTAGTGCACCTTATCTATATAGTTCTTCTTAGAGCTACTTATAAAGATAATTATATTATTAAGGTATATTATAATAAAGTTATTAAGGTATTTCTAGAGAATAGTATTAATATACTGCTAGAAGGTTACTAATACCTTAGTAAGGCTAAAAGAGGTAACTAGCTACTTAAATAGGCTGTATCTTATATAAAAAGCTATCTTTCTTTTATACCCCTTTATAACTTAGATCTTATAGAATGCAGTAATAACATCTAGCTTAATATACTACTTAGTAGTAGCTACTTTCTAAAGAGTTTTTAATATTAGGGGTTATATATAGTAGTCTTTCTTTATAATAAGGTTAAGTATATAGTAATTAATATAGAAGTAAAGTCTCCCCTCTAGCTTCTTTATAAAGAGCACTAGCGCCTTAGCAGTAAAGCTGCTAGTATGTATAAAGCCTTTATTTAAGAGGTCCTTTAGGGTCTTTTTTAGGATAAGAAGCTCTTTATAGGATATATTATATAGAGGTCCCTAAGGGAGCGCTAGCTTCTTACTATCTAGCCCCTTTTTTAGGTTAATCTTATAGTTAACACTTAGTTAAAAAGGTAGTAAGGGATTTACCTTTACTAAATTAAATAATAAGTAGAATTCCTCTAAAAGGTCTACTAGTATTCTTTTATTAAGGTCTATAGGCTTCTTAGGCCTTAATACTATCTTAATATCCTTTAAGCTAATAGATATTACCTATACTATTACTCTCCTAGAGAGTAGCTTCTCTTAGGTAACTTACTAGCATACTACTATAAATAATAAGGCTAATAGGAATTAGGTAGAGTAAATCTCTTATAGTTATGCTAGCTTCTTTTAAGTAGTAAGGTAGGCCTTTACCTATCCTACGCTATAGTAGACTAGTTACTTCCCTATATTATATACTATATAGTTAGCCTCTATCTATAGTTTACTAAGAAATATATCCTTATTTAGACTATTAATAATATATATATAGATAGTCTGTATGTAACTACTAACCTCTAGCTAGAAAGTAGCTACCCCTCTAGTGTAGACTATTACACTCCTATTAGTAAAGGCACTAAGTGTATATCTAGTGTAGTCTATAAGCAGTAAGTAAAGAGAATAAGTAAAAGTGTAATTTACTATAGTGTAGGTATTACACTTAGTGTCTAATAAGGCTTTTATAATATATCCTTTATTAACTTATACTATAATTAAAGCTAATAAGCTCTCTATATAGCCTTTCTCTTTAAATACCTTCTACCTCTCTTATTCCTCCCTAGTAGGCTTAAGTACCTAACTTTACACCTAACCTACTCTTTTTCTAAGTCTATATTTTTAGTTAATTAGTTAACCTCTTTATTAGAGTAGGTAGGCGCTAGCTGTTAGAGTAGTACTATAGTCTTTATAGCTTTAAATACTTAGAGGGTTCTAGCTCTAATACGCTTTAAGTAATCCTACTTTAGGTAGCCCCTTTTATAGTAATAGTAGTAATATTATATTTCCTTTTTACTAAAGGAGCTATAGTCCTTTAGGGCTTTAACCTTATAGGCCTTAATAACGCCTATTATCTAGATATCTCTATTATAGTTAACCTAGGTAGTTACTAGGTGTTTTAGCCTATAGGAGTTTATATAGTCTAGCTTCTTTAATATAGTTTAGACTCTTATAAGCTAACTACTGTAGTCTGCTAGTAGGTTAACTACTACTAAGCTCCTCTATAGACTAGGCTTTAAAGCTTCTTTAAGGAGGGTAATTTTTATGTTATTTACCTAGCTGCCTCTATTAGCTTTAGCTAGGACTCTCTCCTACTTTAGTAAGAAGTTAGAGAGTGTTATAGGTTAGGATTATATAGAGTAGTAGAGTTACTAACAGTAAGGTAGGGGTTAGTTAGTTATATTATTTTAACCTACTTCTACCTACTAGGTAGGTAGTAGCAGTCCTCTTCTATCCTATCCTAGTACTCCTACTAATAATAGTCCCCTAATAGTCCTATAATAACGCCCTAATTACATTATTAAGCTGCAGATTAGCTACTAGTACCCCTCTAGTGCTTACCCCTAATAACCTAATATATTTAATTATTAGACACCCTTAATAATCTAACCTATCTGTTATATATAGTTATCTATTCTATCCCTCTATATAGGTTACACTGCTAATAGCCTTAATATAATTCTCCCTCCCCTAAAGCCTTATCCTAAGGCTTAGTTAGCAGTCTCCTACGTTATATAGCACCTAGTAACCCTCTAGTAGTTACCTATTCTGTTATTAAGGCACTAGGTCTAGGAAACCTATTACCCTAGCTACACACTTAGATATAACGTTATCCTCCTAGCTAACGTTAAAGTCTTTATACTTAATACTAGTAGTTATTTTAGGCTAGATAATTAACTTATAATTACATCCCTTATCTACTAAAGGCTAATAAAGCAGATAACCCTCTAGTAGTCTGCTAGGCTTTTTTACTTATAAGATTAATATAATTATACTTACTATAAGCTAAACTACTATTATTACTATATAACACTATACTCTTATATATAGTCTCCTCTATGTATTTACTTAGATAGGTTCTTTTTACTACCCTACCTATAAGCCTCTAGTGTGCACCTTATACTCTACCCTTCTAAATTACCTTTATTATAAATTACTATTTATTCTATTATTAACTGCCTTTATAGCTAAATTTAGTTACTACCTATATTATATATATTTACTTATTAAGCCTGTTTATTATAGTTTTTCTAGGTTATATACCTGCCTTTTAAATTTTTCCTTCTATAAGCTTCTTAATACCCTTTTTTTACTGTTTTTTTATATTATTCTTTATTGTTTTTTTACTACCTCTTTTTTCTTTTAATTAAATACTTAATTTTACTATTATTACTACTATTACTACTACCTCTACTTTATTACTACTATCCCCTTATCTGCTGCTACTACTATACCCCCTAAGAACGCCCCTAAGATTACCTCTACTTCTGCCCCTAAGGTCCTAGCTACTATAACTACTAAGGAGGGGCGCTAAAGCACCCCTAATAAACCTTTAATCCCCTCTACCTAACCTATCCTTTATACCTACTACCTTTATTATATAATAAAATAGACCTCCTTTAATAAGGGTCTTATCCTCTATTATATAGATACTACTAGTAGGTCCTTTACTATTCCTTTAGTATACCTTACTAACCCCCTCTAGCTAGTAGTAATAAATATTTAGTATACTACTAGGCTTATAGTAAGCCTTATATTCTTATAAGTTATCTCCCTCCCTATATATAGTTACTTTTATAACCTTTACTAGCCCTTTACTAACCCTCTATAGCTTCTTTATACTATCTACTGTATTACTACTAACCTCTACTACCTCTTTAATAAGATAGCTAAAAATAGCTTTACTACCTTTAATAAGGACTAAGTAAGCTATTCTCCCCCTTCTATCCCCCTTTAAACACCTAGTAATCTACTAGTAATCCCCTCCTATCTATTTACTAACCTTCTGCTATATAGAAGGCTAATTTAGCTTTTTAAATTATAGGCTAGAAGGCCTTTTAGGTAAAAGCAGCTTTAGCTAACCTTTCTAAAGTAAAATATAAGGCTAAGGAGGTTAAAGAGGAGGTAGAGTACTAGTTATATAAGCTTATAGCTCTTATTAATAGTATAGCTCTTACTAAGAAGTAAGTAACTACTGCCTCCTACTAGGCTGCTACCTAGGTGCAGACTATTACTACTATTAAGGTGTAGACCTAAGCTATTAAGGCTTAAACCTAAGCTATTATTTAGATAGTAACTCTTCTTTCTAGTATTATAAGCTAACTTTATAAGTTTAATAAGGTTTACTTATAAGTTATATATATTCATTCTTACTAGCACCCCCCTAATACACCCTTAGTGCTTTATATACTAATTTTCCTTTAGAATTACTAGTCTCTTTAGGACCCTAATTTTAATTAGAGTTCTTCCTCTACCTCTATAGGCTAAAATACTAAGGTAGCTAGTAATAAGGATACCTAATATCCCCTTATTCCTCCCCTTCTTCTCCCCCTCTCCCCCCTTAGTGCCCTCTTAGTAGTGCCTTTAGGTAGAGTTTTATTTTTTATGTTTTAGTAGATAATTCTTTAGTAGGTAGCTAGACCTTTTAGGGTCCTAAGACACTTTTAGGCCTTTAGGTAATTTAACTTTTCTTTTTTAGCCTATAGGCCTTCTTCTCTTACCTCTACTCCTTTAGTCTCCCTTTAGTAATCCTCTAATATAATACTTATTTATAGTTATCCCTTATAACTTACAATAAGTTACTTTAAGGCTTCTATAAGTTCTCCTCTTCTCTATACCCTTTCTACTTAATAAGATACCTTTAGTTTGTTAGTAGTCCCTAGTAGGCTACTACTACCTCTACTTTATATATATCTTTATTATCCTTATTAATAGGGATATCCCTACTTTCTTTAATATTACTATAGAACTTTTTAAGTTATAAGAGTAAAAATATATTATAGATATAGTACTTTAATTATAGGTTAAGCTTGTATACTGCTTCCCTATTAATTACCTATATAACTAGGAATAGGCTTAGATACTTATCTAAGAGTTTTTTAGATAGTTATTTCTGCTAGATGTTTTATATTACTAGTAAGACCCTTTCTCTAACCTTAAATTTAATAGGGGTCTTTTACTAGTTATACTATTTTATATATATGTTATTTAACTAGCTTAATAGCTATTAAATAGCCTTCTATTACTATTATAATTAGCTAACCCTTTCTTTTACTATAGGGACTATAGTCTAGTTAATCTTAATGTAATAGATGTTATAAGGCCTATTTAGCTAGTAACCTATTAGGGCCTTTACTAGTAATACGCTAGTAGCGCTATAGCAGACGCTATTATAAATAAATTATACTATTAGTAGCTAGTCTGCTTAGTTATTTTACTTAATATTATAGTAGGCTTATAGAAAATGTTTAATATTTTAGTTTTACTATTCTATTTAACTATTAGTTTAGGGGCAGTATATAGTGCTTAGCTTCCTTTTAATAGCTAACTAGTAGTATACCTCTATCTAAAAGCAGCTAGTAAATAGTAATCCTTAGTCTAAGACTATTAACTTAGGTACTTTATACTATAATATAACTCTATCTACTAGTATTATTACTAAAGCGTCTGCCTTTATTAACTTATAGGTAGGTATATAGAGGGCGTATTTTATAAAATAGTTAACTACTACTAGGATACTATTAAACTGTTTACCTCTCTTCTCTTCTAACTTTAGGAGCTTTATAATAAAGTTAAGTAAGATACTTTACTATAGGCAGGTAGGTACTAGTAGGCTCTATATACATCTTAATATACTTCTTTATATCCTTTTTTATTAATTTCTAAAAGAAGGACTTAGCTAGACGCTTTATTATACAGCTATATCCTAGGTAGCTACTAGTTAGTTTGTTATAGTACGCTGTTAGTATCTCTATCCTAAACCTACTGTTTTTAGGGATAACTAATTATCCTCTATACCTTACTACCCCCTCTATATCTCTACTCTAACCTACCTACTTCTGCTATATAGATCCTAGCAGCTATAGGTTAGCCTTTTACTCTATTTTAATCTCTTTCTCTAGTTTAGATATAAGGTCTTTAGGAAGTAAGGGCTGCCTCTAACCCCCTAGTAACCCTCTAGTAGCTTATATACGCCTAATCCTTACTACCCTTAGTGAAAATTATCCTAGAAAGTCTTTTAGAAATGTAATCCTCTTATAGTTAACTTCTTTATTAGTTAGTTAGTAATCTAGGTATTATAAAAGCCTATTAGCTAGGTTTAATTTCTTAGGCTAATATTTAATCTTAAAGTTAAATATAGTAAGGTTCTATAGTATCTATACTTAGCAGCTATTTAGTTATAGCTTAGTAGTAAGGTAGTAGTAGCTTAGGTAATTAGTAAGAAAGACAGTCTAGTGCTAATTATATAGTAAGAAATACTACTGTTACTTTACTGCTTTATAGATAGCTAGCTATAAGGGGTAGTGCTGTTATTAGTTAATAATAGGGGTGCCTAAATTAAATATATCTACACTAAAGAGGGGAGATAGAAGAATCTACACTCTAGCTGCTCTCTAGGGGATAACTAGCAGCCTACTAGGTAGGCTGTAGTTAGCAAAAGGTTGTTCTATACGTAGGCTCTGCTTATGCTTATTATCTATAGCAAAGCCTATAATAGTATCCCCCCCTTAGGCCTTAGTGCCCCCCTAGTGGCCTACCTATAGTCCTCCTAAGCCTATATATCTTTAACTTAATCTAAAGGTTCCTAAGTAGGCTTACTATACTTAACCTATTTAACTAACGCCTATAGCACCTTATTTCTACTGCACTCCCTTATAGTAAGAGGAGTCTTATATTATTTACTATCTAAGTAGGAATAAGTAAGGTATTCCTTTACACTATACTATATACATAATATAGTTAATCTATACATAGAGAGAAAAACCTCCTGCAATTTATATTAGAGGAAAACTACCCTATTATTAAATATTAAAAGGTTAGCTTATTTTTACCTAACATAATATAGGATTATTACAAAGGGAAAACATAATACATAGGTAGGGTGCACTATTATTAGAGCCCTATTATATATGTAGGGCCTAAGGCTCTACTTTTGTAGGGCTCTAGTAGCTAATTAGACTTCTATAAAAGTAGCTTCCTGCAGTTAGAATTAAACTAACTATCTACACACAGAGCGTATAGATACTGCTAGATGTATACTACTGCATCACGTAGGTACTACACTCTCTTATAGCTAAGATCTTTTTAACAGCCTACTTAGGCTTACCTTTAACGTAAGTAACAGGCAGTAGGTAGAAGTTATCTACCTATTATCTAGGGAGGGGGTTACTAGGTACCTACTAGAGGAGGTCTATATTAAACACTTTATAAACCCCTCTTAGCATATTTAGCTTTACTACATTAGAGAAGATAATCCTTATAACCTTATACTTATAGTGTAGCTAATTAAGTTTCCTTAAGGGTCTAGGTGTAGTTATATTAGCTAGGGATAGCTAGACTACATCTCCTACCTAGTACCTCTCTGTAAGGCTGTAGTAGCAGTTTGCTAACTCCTCCTAGTTATACTTAGCTGCTATTATTACAGCTTATACTATATAGAGGGTATCCTTCTAGCACTACACTAGCTTAGTAGCAGCTACCTCTTAGCTATCCTCTAGTTATATATCTACTATAGGAAATAAGTCTATATAGAACCTATAATTAAGGAAGAAGGGGCTAAATTCTATAGTAGTAGTAGTTTAGTTATTAAGTGCTAGCTAGGTAGCTAGTAAGTGCCTATCCTAGTTATCTTAAGTAAAGTATATAACTATCTAGAGGATAGCCTAGATCTTCTAATTAAACTACTTAGTGCTACTATCTGTTTAGAGGTAAAAGGAGGTGCTAAGCAGCTAGTAGGCACTAACAAGCTTATAGAAGCGTCTCTAGAAGCAGCTAGTTTAGTTACTCCCTCTATTACTAACTATAGTCTTTAGCATCCTATAGGTAGTATAGAAGATCTTTATAAAGCGCTCTATATAGGCCTCTACTTCTATTATCTCTATATCCTCTAGTATAACGCCCTTACCTAGCTAGTCTATAATAACCTATAGGTAGTAGGCGCCTTTTATCTTTATTAGTAGGAGGTAAGTAATAAAGTCTATAGAAATCTCTAACTACCTCTAGCTAGGTATTAGTAGGGGCTATAGTAGGCCCTTCTTAGCCTGCTGCTAGATATAGCTGTAACTATAGACATTATAGTTACTAATAAACCTCCTAACTAGTTTCCCTAGGTGTAGCTAGTACTACTTTTATATAATTAGTTCTAGCGTCCTATTACGCCCTAGGTAGGTAGTAGTTAGTATGTTATATAATCTCTATATAATTACTATTTGCAGCTAGTTAAGGGGATTATCTAAGTTATAGCTTTCTAGGACCTATATCTTATCCTTAAAAAGAAGCTAATAGTGTTAGTTAATATAGCACTCTATAATCTACGCCTTTAGCTAAAGCTCTAGTAGGAAGCTATAGGCCTACTAGTGTATAGCAGTATATACTCTTTAGTAGTCTTTATCTCTAGCTACTATATTATTCTATAACTATTACAGCTTATTATTACTTAGGAAGACTACTATATTAGGGACCTTAGGTGTAGTACGCTAGGTAGGGACTAGCTAGGCCTTATTAAGAATTACTTAGATAACCTAGCTTTACTCTCTCTTATTATCCTATCCCTTTAGTGTATCCTATTCCCTATAAGATAAAGCATTTAGTACTATAGCTAATCTTCTAGGCCTATACTTTAGGTAGAAGTTATACTATATAAGCTCCTCTACCTACTAGCTTTACTGTTTAGTAAGCTATTACTTCTTTATAAAGTACTATAGGCTCTAGTAGTTAGTTAACACTTAGAACTTAGTAGTACTTTAGAGCTCTACTCTCTACGCCTAGAGGTATATTAGCACTACTAATAACTTCTTATTATATATAGAATAGTTATATTATACTAGTATAAGCTTTTATAAGTAGTAGGCTACTATATAGGTATTCCTACTCTTATCTTCTTAAGATATTACCCCCCCTAGGGCATAGCTAGAGTAGTTAGTCTCTATAGTAGTAGGGGTATTAGGGTTAAACTAGTAAAGCACTAGTTATCTTATAAAGAGCTCCTTTAAATACTAGAAGACTACGTCTTCTACTAGTAACTACTAAAAGGTTACCCCCTTCTTTATAAGGGCTATTAAGGGCTCTATAAGTGCTATATAGTTTAGAAGAAAGATACAGTAGTAATTTATAAATCCTAAGAAACTTTACACCCCCTTTACGCTAGTAGGTGCTAGCTACTTAATAATAGCCTTAACCTTATTTAGGTTACAGGATAGGCCTTACCCTATATTAATAATAAAGCCTATATATTTTATAGTAGTAACTACAAACTTACACTTATTAGGGTCTAGGTTAAGACTAGCTACTCTTAGGGTGTGTAGCACTTAGCACACCTTATCTATATAGTCCTTCTTAAAGCTGCTTATAAAGATAAGTATATTATTAAGGTATACTATAATAAAGTTATTAAGGTATTTCTAGAGAATAGTATTAATATACTGCTAGAAGGTTACTAACGCCCTAGTAAGGCTAAAAGAGGTAACTAGCTACTTAAACAGGCTGTACCTTATACAGAAGGCTATCTTCCCTTTATACCCCTTTATAACCTAGATCTTATAGAACGTAGTAATAACATCTAGCTTAGTGTACTACTTAGCAGTAGCTACCCTCTAGAGGGTCTCTAATATTAGGGGTAGTATATAGCAGTCTTTCTTTATAATAAGGTTAAGTGCGTAGTAGTTAATATAGAAGTAAATTCCCCCCCCTAGCTTCTTTATAAAGAGCATTAGCGCCCTAGCAGTAGAGCTGCTAGCACGTATAAAGCCTTTATCTAGGAGGTCCTCTAGAGTCTTCTTTAGGATAAGGAGCTCTTTATAGGATATATTATATATAGGTCCCTAGGGGAGCGCTAGCTTCTTACTATCTAGCCCCTTCTTTAGGTTAATCTTATAGTTAACGCTTAGTTAAAAGGGTAGTAGGGGATTTACCTTTACTAAATTAAATAATAAGTAAAATTCCTCTAGGAGGTCTACTAGTATTCTTTTATTAAGGTCTATAGGCTTCTTAGGCCTTAATGCTATCTTAATATCCTTTAAGCTAATAGATATTACCTATACTGCTGCTCCCCTAGAGGGTAGCTTCTCTTAGGTAACTTACTAGCATACTACTATAAATAATAAGGCTAATAGGAATTAAGTAGAGTAAATCTCTTATAGTTATACTAGCTTCTTTTAAGTAGTAAGGTAGGCCTTTACCTATCCTACGCTATAGTAGACTAGTTACTTCCCTACGTTATATACTATATAGTTAGCCTCTATCTATAGTTTCCTAAGGAATATATCCTTATCTAGGCTGTTAATAATATATATATAGATAGTCTGTATGTAACTACTAACCTCTAGCTAGAGAGTAGCTACTCCTCTAGTGTAGACTATTATACTCCTCTTAGTAAAGGCACTAAGTGTATATCTAGTGCAGTCTATAAGCAGTAAGCAGAGGGAATAAATAAAGGTGTAATTTACTATAGCGTAGGTATTACACTTAATATCTAATAGGGCTTCTATAATATATCCTTTATTAACTTATACTGTAATTAAAGCTAATAAGCTCTCTATATAGCCCTTCTCTTTAAACACCTTCTACCTCTCTTATTTCTCTCTAGTAGGCTTAGGTACCTAACTTTACACCTAAGCTACTCTTTTTCTAAGTCTATATTCTTAGTTAATTAGTTAACCTCTCTATTAGAGTAAGTAGGCGCTAGCTGTTAGAGTAGTACTACAGTCTTTATAGCCTTAGATACTTAAAGGGTTCTAACCCTAGTGCGCTCTAGGTAATCCTACTTTAGGTAGCCCCTTTTATAGTAATAGTAGTAACGTTATATTTCCTCCTTACTAGAGGAGGTATAGTCCTTTAAGGTCTTAACCTTATAGGCCTTAATAATGTCTATTATCTAGACGTCTTTATTATAGTTAACTTAGGTAGTTACTAGGTGCTTTAGTCTATAGGAGTTTATATAGTCTAGCTTTTCTAATATAGTTTAGACTCTTATAAGCTAACTACTATAGTCTGCTAGTAGGTTAACTACTACTAAGCTTCTCTATAGACTAGGCTTTAAGGCTCCCTTAAGGAGGGTAATCTTTATATTATCTACCTAGCTACCTCTATTAGCTTTAGCTAGGACTCTCTCCTACTTTAGTAGGAAGTTAGAAAGAGACTAGTTCTCTCTCTAGTAGAGAGTGTATAGTAATACAGTAGTATAGGACTAGGTGTTTAGGTCCTTATACGTTTAGTTAAGGTATACTATAAAGTCTTTAGGGTTATATATACTACTGTTACCTCTTAGGGTATAGAAGGTAGTAACTACCTACTAAGGACTAGTTTCTAGATAGAAGTTAATTAGGTACTAAACTTCTCCTTTAGACTAGTAGAACTGCTAGTCTATAGTAATTTTATCCTTTATCTACTAGGCCTAGCTAGTATATTTACTTCTCTTACTTAAGAACTTTAATAGGTTAGGTAGAGGTTTATATTAGATAGTCTTATAGGGGACTACTAAGGGCCTACTAGTAGTATAGCTTAAGGTTATATTCCTAGTTATAGGTATAGTCTTAATCTACCTTAATAATTTATTAGTAAGCTTAATAATCCTCTACTAGAGGGGACCTACTATAGTATTTACTACTACAGCAATCTAGGCCTCTAGGACCTCTTAGTTAGTTAGGGCGTCTATAATATAGGTGTGTAGTAGATTAGTAGGGTACTAGAGGGACACTTAGGGTTTAGGTAAGTGTAGATATATAAGGGGTAGTGCTATTATTAGTTAACAATAGGGGTACCTTAATTAAATATATCTACACTAAAGAGGGGAGATAGAAGGATCTACACTCTAGCTGCTCTCTAGGGGATAACTAGCAGCCTACTAGGTAGGCTGTAGTTAGTAAAAGGTTATTCTATATATAGGCTCTACTTATACTTATTATCTATAGTAAAGCCTATAACACTAGCAGCTTAGCCTTTAGTGTACTATACTATAGCTCTACTTCTTATAGTTTCTAAGATATATACGCTATAAAGTACTATTACTAATTATATAGTTAGTATAATACTACCTTAATTATAAAAGTAAATATATCTATCTTAATGTAAATAGGTAGCTTTAGGTTAAAGTAGTGTAGTATAGGGGCTATAGTAAATAATACTTTAAGTTACTTAAAGGCCTTTAGTGCCTTACTAGTAATTAATAGAGGATAACCCCCCTTAGTAATTAGCTAATTAGTTAATAAGGTATATACCTTTATGTAATTCTAAATAAAGCATTAATAAAAACCTATAAACCCTAAGAAGACTTATATCTTATAAACGCTAGTAGGCGTTAGCTACTTAATAATAGCCTATATATAGTCCTCTTTTATTATAATACTATCCTTAGAGACTATAAAGCCTAAGAAGCTAATAGACTGTTTATTAAACTTACACTTCTTAAGGTTAGCTACTAACCTAGTGGCGTCTAAGTAGGTAAGTACCTACTTTACTGCTTCTATATAAGACTCTTTATCCTTTAAAAAAATAAGAATGTTATCTAGGTAAATAATATAGATAATATCTACTAAGCCTATAAAAGTATTATTAATATAGGCCTAAAAGGTAGCTAGGGTGTTAATAAGCCTAAATAGTATTACTTAGTACTTAAAGTAACTATACTGTATATAAAAAGCTATCTTCTATTTATCTCCCTTATAGATAGCTACTTAGTAGTATCTATTCTTTAAGTTAAATTTAGTGTACTACTTTACCTCTAATAGGTAGTTAAGGATCTTAGTAATTAAGGGTAATAGTATTTAATTCTTAATAGTAATGTAGTTAAGCCCCTAGTAGTTAACATAGAGATATAACTTACCTCTCTTCTTTAGTATAAAGAGGATAGGTATACCTACTAGGCTTTTAGATTATTATATCTATTCTTTTACTAGTGCTTTCTTAATATACTCTTAAAGGGTAGCTAGCTTAAGCTCTACTAGTAGGTAGATAAGGCCCTACAGTAGTTTAGTTTCTAGTTCTAGGTTAATAGTATACACCCTCTTACTAGTGCCCTCTTAGTGCCTCTTTACATTAAAGATATAGGCCTAGTTAATATACTTATCTAGTAATATAGGTCTCTCTTTCTTTTATATTTTAACCTCTTATATATAATAGACTTTAGACCCTATTATAAAGGTTACTTTAGCTTTCTTTATAGCCTTTCTAATAGCCCTTTACCTAAATACTAATTTAATATCTTCCCCCTTTAACTTATATATCTAATTTAGTATCTTCTAGCTAAGGTTAGGGAACACTAGTTACCCCTAGGGGATCCCTAGAATTATAATATACTTCTTCTTTAGTGTTAATACCTAGACATAATAGCTCTAAGCCCTCTTAGTGCTAAGTTTATCTGTTACCTATAGTAATAGGAGTCTTACATTATTTACTATCTAGGTAGGAACTAGTAAGGTATTCCCTTACACTATTCTATATACATAGTACTTATTAATTTATATAGGTAGAGAGAAAAACCTCCTGCAATTTATATAGGAGGAAAACTACTCTATCTTATTAAACATTAGAAGGTTAGCTTGTTTTTGCCTAATATAAAACAGGATTATTATAAAGGGAAACATAATATGTAGGTGTGGTGCACTGTTGTTGGAGCCCTATTGTGCATGTGGGGCCTAGGGCTCCACTTTTGCAGGGCTCTGGTGGCCAATCAGACTTCTGCAAAAGTGGCTTCCTGCGGTCGGAATCGAACTGACTGTCTGCACGCAGAGCGCATAGACGCTTCCAGACGCATGCCACTGCGTCACGTAGGTATCTGTTACCTATATAACTAAGACTTTCTAACTGTAGTTAGGAGCGCTTAATTCCTATAAGCCTTAAAGCTCTAGTCTATTACTAGCCTACAGTAAGTAACTAGTTAGTAATAATACTCTCTAGTTAATTATATTATAGTTAGCACTTATATTAATTATTATTTTCTCTTTCTTCTATATTCCTTTAACTCTTACCTATAGGGTTACTTTAAACTACTAGCAGCCTATCTCCTCTCCCTAAGGTATATTAATTATATTAACCCCTATTATAGTAGCTAAGGTAGTACACCTCCTACCTAAGTGTCTTAGTTAGCTATACTAATAGCAGTTAGTTTCTTAGCACTAATTAGAGTAGTAGCCCTTATTATTATAATTATAGTATATAATAGTTAATTAGTCTAATACTACTAACCTTCTGTTAGGTTATATACTATCTTACTACCCTATCTAGCTTAGTTTTAATAGTTTATTACTTATTAGAGTAAGTATATCTTATAGTTTAGTTTTTACTTCTATAGGGGTTATCTAAACTATCTCCTAGGGTAGCTACTTAGTAGGCCCCTAGGGTGCACCCCCTTAGTAGTTTATAACTATTTAGGCCCTCTATATAATTCTCTTAGTTATTTCTACTTACTTTATAATTTTATCTAACGCTTCTTAATTATCTAGTAGCCTATAGGCTATAATCTTATCTTATAAATTAGGGAGAATGTAGTTAACTATGTTAATTACTTATAGCCTCTTAGGTAGCTAGTTAGGACACTCTACTTCTAAGGCTTTATACTAGTTAATAAAGGTTTAGTATAATTATCTTAGTTTCTAATATTTATCCTCTAACTCTACTACTATATTATATACTTTTATATTCTTATTAGTAACGCTATTATATAGCTACTTCTCTATTACTAGCTAGGTAACTTTTATTTAGTTATTTCTATAGTATATATATATATAGGTAGCCTACTAGTAAGCTATAGGTCCTTTAAAGTATCTGCCTATATAGATTACCTAATTATAGTTATTATCTACACTAGAAATAATAAATTAACCTATAAGCTTAAACTAGAAGTTAGATAGCTTAGCCTAGCTTCTACCTTTATAATATAAGGGCGCTATATATTTTCTATAATTATCTAGCTTTTATTATTCAGGTGCTATCTGCTTCTTAGCTAGCATACCCCTAGTAAGTAGTATATCTATATTAGCACTATTTTAAAGTGTTAATATAAGGTTAAAGTTTTTCTGCTTCCTAGCCTTATTAATTTTAGCCTAGAGTATTTCTTAGACTTACTTTACTATTATCTTATTAACAGTCTTATAAGTGTACTTATTAGCTGCTAGGGTATCTATATTATTATCCTAGGGGCTACTAGTAGTGCCTTAGTTATCTTCTCTATTACTCTTATTATAACTAGTAGTCTCTTAGTAGGTTAAGACCCTATTATTATCCATTATACTAGTTTCTTATATATCTTACTTATTATAGGTGCTATCCCTCTAGGAGGAAGCAGTAGTTCTCTTAGGTGCTATCTTACTCTACTAGTTAGTACGCCTAAAGGTAAGTAGAGGTTAAAATATATTACAGGCTAGGATTATATAGAGTAGTAGAGTTACTAACAGTAAGGTAGAGGTTAGTTAGTTATATTATTTTAACTTACTCCTACCTACTAGGTAGGTAGCAGCAGTCCTCTTCTATTCTATCTTAGTACTGCTACTAATAATAGTCCCCTAATAGTCCTATAATAATACCTTAATTACGTTATTAAGCTGTAGGTTAGCTACTAGTACCCCTCTAGTGCTTACCTCTAATAACCTAATATATTTAATTATTAGGCACCCCTAATAATCTAACCTATCTATTATATATAGTTATCTATTCTATCCCTCTATATAGGTTACGCTGCTAATAGCCCTAATAGAAAGGGATTAATTTTCTCTCTAGTAGAGGGTATATAGTAATATAGCAGTATAGAACTAAGTGTTTAGGTCCTTATATATTTAGTTAAGGTATACTATAAAGTCTTTAGAGTTATATATACTACTATTACCTCTTAGGATATAGAAGGTAGTAACTACCTACTAGGGATTAGTTTCTAGGTAGAAGTTAATTAGGTACTAGACTTCTCCTTTAGATTAATAGAACTACTAGTCTATAGTAATTTTATCTCTTATCTACTAGGCCTAGCTAATATATTTACTTCTCTTACCTAAGAACTTTAATAGGTTAGGTAGAGGTTTATATTAGATAGTCTTATAGGGAACTACTAGAGGCTTACTAGTAGTATAGCTTAAGGTTATATTTCTAGTTATAAGTATAGTCTTAATCTACCTTAATAGTTTATTAGTAAGCTTAATAATCCTTTACTAGAGAGGACCTACTATAGTATTTACTGCTATAGTAATTTAGGCTTTTAGGACCTCTTAGTTAGTTAGGGCGTCTATAGTATAGGTATATAGTAGATTAGTAGGGCACTAAAGGGACGTTAGGGTTTAGTTAAATGTAGATATATAAGGGGTAGGGCTATTATTAGTTAAAAATAGGGGTGCTTTAATTAAATGTATCTACACTAAAGAGGGGAGATAGAAGAATCTACACTCTAGCTGCTCTCTAGGGGATAACTAGCAGCCTACTAGGTAGGCTATAGTTAGTAAAAGGTTGTTCTATACGTAGGCTCTACCTATGCTTATTATCTATAGTAAAGCCTATAATATATACTAACTAAGAGGCTTAGCTATATACTTAAAGTAATTAAGAATATAGTCTAGTAGAAAGGTTAAGTTAATATTAATAGTAAAGTTATTTA
The DNA here is from genome assembly GCA_003386485.1 of Colletotrichum lentis. Classification (NCBI taxonomy): domain Eukaryota; kingdom Fungi; phylum Ascomycota; class Sordariomycetes; order Glomerellales; family Glomerellaceae; genus Colletotrichum; species Colletotrichum lentis. The sequence continues at coordinate 784,363 of NWBT01000046.1, forward strand.
GCTTTTTATTATACTAGAGAGAGTTTAAGGAGTTAAAAGGTATATAGTTATAAACCTCTTTAGTATAGGTTAGCTACTGTTTAAAAGATAGTATCTTTATCTACCTATCTACTAGCTAATACTTTATAGCACTATACCTCTAATAGACCTTCTTTTCCTACTAGTAAGCTATCTTTTTAATAGCAGCCTACTACTAATATACCTCTACTTAAGGTATATAGGGGTGTATATAAATAAAGAAGGTATATAAAGATAATAGTTATATTGTTAGTTAACTTAGGCAGCTTAGTCTATAGAAGGAAGAGTAGGAATAGGTCTAAGAGGAAGGAAATCTATCCTTTTATACCTATTCTAGCTCCACTAGGGTTAGAGTTAAGTCCTAACCCTTACTACATAATCCTCTAGTTAATTACATGTAGATTGCATATCCTCTTATCTAAATAGGCCTATTATAAAGGTAATTATTATAAGGTTAAAGTATAAGTCTTTCTAAGATTTCTAGTAGTTTCTTCTACTTTCTACTACTTACTTAGTATACAGTGTATATAGTATTAATAATACTATATTATAACTATAGTTAGTATATAACTATAGTATATTTATATCTATAGTTATAAGTTATATAAGCGTTATATTATAGATATAAAGCGTAGTAAGCTATTATCTTTAAGAACCTCTACCTTTATAGCCTTAGTTACCTACTTCTTATATATCTCTTTTACAGTAAGAGGAGTCTTATATTATTCACTATCTAAGTAGGAATAAGTAAGGTATTCCTTTACACTATTCTATATATTTAGTACTTATTAATCTATACTAAGGAGAAAAACCTCTTACTATTTTTTAAAAGAGGAAAACTACCTTATAATGAAACATTAGAAGGTTAGCTTATTTTTACCTAACATAATATAAGGTATAACATATAATATAAAGGAAATATAATACATAGGTAGGTTACACTGTTGTTAGAGCCTTATTGTGCATATAGGGCCTAGGGCTCCACTTTTGTAGGGCTCTAGTGGCTAATTAGACTTCTGTAAAAGTGGTATTCTTACAGTTAGAATTAAACTAACTGTCTGCGTGTAAAGCGTATAGACGCTGCTAGATGTATGCCACTGCGTCATATAGGAATATACCTCTGTTATATCTATAATTATAATACTAGTTATAAAGGCGTAACTAGGCTTAATAGCTTATTAGCGCTAAGCCTTTTTCTACTATAACTCTAGTCTAGCGTTAATTTATAATTTATTTATTTATTTTAATTTATTACTGCGTTATAGTCCTTTAGGTGCTGTAGTTAGTATTTAATAAATTAAACTATTTATTAGTAAGGAACCCTTTAGAAATAATATCCTTAATTACCTTTAAGCCCTACTTTAGAGAAAAGCTTTATATATTACTATATTTCTATATAATATACTTAGCAGTAAGTATTACCTTATTAAAGCAGTTATTATTAGGTAGGAAATAGAGGAGGTAAGAAGGAATTTTCTTATTACCTTACTGTATATATCTAGCTAACTAGGCTAGTAAAATATTATTATAGATAGACTAGATATATAACTTCTTAAATCCCTTTATAATATTTATAGCTATAAAGGTAGAGGTTATTATCTAATAAAAGGTACTAATAAAGTTACCTTACGTAAAGGTAAGGTTACCTTCCTATATATACTAATAAAGCACCTTTTAATAAGCTACTTTAAAAGGCTAGAAAACACTAATATCTATTAGTTAGAGAAAATAGGTTATATAAGGTAGAAAAAAACCTAAGATAATATTAAAGTTAATATAATACTCTATAAGCTTAATACTAACATACTTAGTAAAGCTATTTAGAAGGAGTAAATAATATAGCTACTTAGACTTCTTAATAGTTTCCTAATAATAATAGTACTATATATATAGGCTGCTTACTACTTTATATAAATCTTAACTATATATATTAATACTAAAATAGTCTCTAAAGAAGTAGCCTATATAAGTATACTTAGCTAACCTTAAATAGGTCTTAGTATTAAAGTAGTATATATAATCTATTATAATTTCTTAGTTAGAAAACCTTATTAGTAAATAGCTAAAGTAGATACCTTTCTAGACTTAGTAATTAGCTTAAGTAGTAATTAGCTATATCTTAAAGATTATATATACTAAGATAGTATTACTAGATACACTACTATAGCTAATAAGTATATATAACTCTTAATATATTAGATTTATAACCTTAGGTAGGCTATTATATTTTAGCTACTACTTAAGAAGTATAATATAAGTCTAGTTACTTAGGTAACCTATATAGTAGCTAAACTTATTAGTATTCTAAATCTTAAATAGTCTAAGGTTATAATTATAGATAGCAGCTTAGTACTAAGTAAAAAAGTCCTTAATTAGGGTTAGGTCTAACTTAATCTTCTTTTAGTATATCTTAACTAGCTTAATAGTATTTTTCTTTTAAAGCTTTAGGTAGTTAGTAAGCTAATAATAGATAAAGTGCTTAAAGATAGTACTTTAGCCTTAGAGGCTATAGAGGTAGTTAGCTATTTTTTTTAACTTAAAGTAGTATAGCTAAAAAGCTAGACTTAGTAAGCTAGATTATATAGGCTGCTAGGGTGTTATCCTCTATAGCTATAAGAGCCTTAGGCTAGCCTAGCTTATCTAGGTTAGCCTAGATATTATAGCCCTCTTAGAGCTAGTAGAGATACTTCTTAACTGCTATATAAAATATATTATACTATACTACAGCCTGCTAAATAGATAGTATAGAGGCTACCTTCTTACTATTATAAGAGGCCTATTACTAATTAGGCTATTAATACTACTACTAGGCAGTAAAAAGTATCTTAGTAGCCTTTTTAGTAGGTATTATATACTTATTATTTTAGTAAGGTATATTAATAATAAGAAATATAATAATAAATAAGGGTTATAGGTTAGTATTTATCTTTATTAAGTTATAATAATTAATTAATTTTAGTGTAAATCTAATAAAAAGTAGGATAGAAAGTAGATAGAGTAGAAACCCTATTTTCTACGTGGAAACCCTATTTTTTTGCCCCTTCCATAAGGAGGGGGTTTTTAGCGTAGCTAATGATGACTAAAACCCCTAGGTATGCCCTTCCACCCGGCAGCGGAAACAAGAACGCAATCCCGCTGATTAATCAATCAACGTGCCTCTCCAATCGGGCCTCTCGGCCGCCTCGTTCGATCGGACGACTAATACCGGATGAAACATGGTGTACAGATCGTTCTCTCTCGAACGCCGCCATCTCGAGGGCAGGTTTCGCCAAGCCGCAACCCTTGTGGCATGGGCTTCTTCTGTCATGCACCCAAAAAGCCACGGCCTAGTGTGTGTGATGCGTGATACCCACTAATGATAGCATTTGTAATCAGACCTCGGTCGGAAATCCGTCATCTCAACGCTTCGGATAAAGGCGTCATGCCTCCGCTCTTTCTGATAAATAGGGCCACAGCTCACGCCGAATGGGGCTCTGGCCGTTGTTCCAGTTCATTAGGATCAGTCTTCACCTCCCCAAGAATCATAGTCCCTTCATCCTTCATATTAGAAAATATCCGAGCTGAACGACCACCTCACGCTTGACCTGTAATAATACAACACACGCCCTTNCCCCCCCCCCCCCCTGCTCGACAATGGCAAACATCACAGACCCGGCGATCCCGAAGGGTTCCACCGTCCTCGTCACCGGCGTCAACGGCTTCATCGCGTCTCACGTGGCCGACCAGTTCGTCCAGCATGGGTACAAGGTCCGCGGCACGGTCCGCAACCCCGAAAAGAGCGCTTGGCTCAACGCCTACTTCGACAAGACCTACGGCAAGGGCCACTTCGAGCTGTATTCCGTCCCTGACATGACGGTCGAGAATGCCTATGATGAGTCCGTCAAGGGTAAGCAAACNNNCACCCCCCGGTTCCCATCCTGACCCTCAGCAGGGGTGTCGGCTTTCATCCATGTGGCGTCCGTCGTCAGCTTCGACCCCGACCCGGAAAAGGTCATCCCGGTTGCCGTGGAGAGTGCCGCCATTGCCATCAAGGCCGCTTACGGAGAGCCCAGCGTCAAGCGCTTCGTCTTGACCTCATCCTCGTCAACGGTTCTGCCGGTGGACCCGCAGACCTTCTTGAGCTTGAACGGCGCAGTCATAACGGAAGACTCGTGGAGCCCCGACGCGAAGGAGCTGGCCTGGACACCCGGGCCTTGGGACCCCGAGCACGGCGGTCCCGTGTACGTCGCCAGCAAAATCGAGCAAGAGCAGGCTGTCTGGAAGTATCACAAGGAAAACCAGGCGAAGCGTCCCGATCTTGTGGTAAACGCAAGTAAGTGGAAAAAATTACATGCACCAAGCAAAATCGCTCCTCCCAACTCCATTTTAATACTCACGCTGGCATCTATCTATTAGTTCTCCCCAATCTGAACTTGGGGAAGAGCCTCGACCCCGTGAACCAGGGCCACCCGTCCACATCCGGCTTCATCCTCCCCTTGCTTGAAGGAAAGAGACTCCCTCCGAACTGGTCCACGCCACGTAAGTTGAACCGCGCATTGTCTGACTGACGACAAGGAGTTCCATGAAGCTGACGCAAAAGTTCAGAGTACGCCATCGACGTCCAGGATGCCGGTCTCCTGCATGTGGCCGCAGCCGTGCTGCCCGACGTCAAGAGCGAGCGCATCTTTGGCTTCGCCGAGCCGTTCTGCTGGGACGATGTCCTGGAGATCCTTCGCAAGCAGCACCCGAACAAGAAGTTTCACGAGAACTTTGCCGGCGTGCCCTACCCAAACATCGTCATCAAGCCCAGAGAACGGGCCGAGGAGCTGCTGAAGAGGTTCGGAAAGCCTGGTTGGACCTCGTTAGCAGACAGTCTGCGGCTGAACACTGAGGACCTTTGAGCCACCGACCCCATCTGAAGGGGGAAATCCACCCAAACGATAGCACCAACTTGGGGGGGGTGGTTTGAAAGTAGGCACATGCAGGAAGCCATTCATGAACTTCTTTTCTCATTGCGCTCAGAGTGCACCCTGCCATTGCATTGATCAGTGTTGCCAGTTTCTCCAATCAAATCAGCTTCCAAGATGACTGGTCATGCTGCTGCTGCCTAACATCATCAGTCAGCAATTCGCACATAACCCCTCTCTGCATACGTTTACGTTGTGTGATAATTACATACTGGGCGAAGAGAGCCGTGTTCCTTGAGCGAAGAATACTATAGTGTTTGGTTCCAATCACTCCATTATTCTCGGTTCCAATTCGAGTGTGACACACATACCGGAATGGTTTCCATCAATATTGACCAGGTAGCGGAGAAGCCTTGCGACCTCTGCTTAGACCTCATCAACTCCGTCGTACGCCCGACCATTTTGGAAGAGAACTGGAATTGTACTTGGCAACGTCATACCAGAGAAATATCCGAGTCCGCGGCAACATGCTGGTCTTGCGCAGCGATTTTTGAGATCCTACTTGTATCCACGATCTTGAAGGCCAGTGAGCGGTTTTCGGACATAATGAGAGAAAGCTCTATGCCAGTGTCGGTGGACATATCGAGCTTGAATATCATCGATCATGTTGGATGGGCGTCCCTCGATCTAACCCTTGAGATCCACCAGCACAACTTCAAATACCATGTTGATGAAAACATCCGAGTATCCGTCGAACATGCTTCGTCGACCCATGGTATGCCTGTCTCATCATTGGTGCGGAGACCAGGCGCTGACTTGAGTGTCTTGACCATCGACACCCTCGTTTCTGGACTTCGGGCAAGACGCATGACGTGGACAATCTCGCCGAGGACAGAATTCTATGCACCAAAACATGGCTCAATTTTTGTGAAACCACTCACGGCGACGAGTGCCGTCCAAGCAAGAGACGCTTGCCAAAAACGACTCCTCGACACAAGGCCCGGATACCCCCTGCGGCTCTTGGCCAGTAGAGGTATTGGGAGACACGAGGAATGGGGAATACGCTACGCAACGTTGAGCTATAGCTGGGGCGCCTCGCTCCCTTTCAAGACCACGATGGCCAACGAAATGGAACATGTGGGCGGGATACGCGAGGATCTTCTCCCTAGGACGTTTCGGCATGCCATCAAGCTGGCTCGCTCGCTGGAGATTCCGTATCGATGGATCAACTCACTCTGTATCGTCCAAGACGACCCTTTGGAGTGGAAGTCTGAAGCGTCGTACATGGAGGACTATTACTCTGGGAGTACGTTGACCATAACCGCAACGGATGCGCTGGATAGCAACGGGGGTTGCTTTCCGGAAGACGACGACGACATCGAGACTGGTATGGCGTCGTATGCAACTGATCGCTCACAGGTCCCATTCCAGTCCGAGTCGACATCCAGACAGAGACAACAACGCTCATCCAACCCAAACGCCAACCCGAAACGCTCGGGTTTTCTCTTACAATTGCCGGATCGGCGACACAAACACAGTTAGCAACATCATGGTCCGTCTACAATGCTCGCATCCGCGCAGTATACGGCGCAGGGCACATCTCAACACCAGAGGATGGGTCTTCCAAGAACAATTTCTATCTCATAGAACCGTGCACTGTATGAAGTCGGAAATCTATTGGGAATTTCAATGTCTACTCACGACCCAGTCTAACCAGCGTTACGGCCCGGTTCGCGGGTCTGTCGTGGGACACTCCAAAGCTCATTTCACCAGCATGTGGCCTGAGTGGGGTTGAGGACTACTCCAGAAGAGGCTTTACGATCCCGTCGGACAGATTACGAGCATTTGCTGGCATCAGCAGCTATTACCAAAGCAATATGGTACAAGAGCCGATCTTGGTCCTCACCCCTCATTCCTTCGCCAGAGATCTCTCTTGGGCCAGAGCTGGGCCGAATAGAGGCCCAGGAATATCCGGTGCCCCTTCTTGGACTTGGTTCTCGTGTCATGCGAGCATTTGGATCGACTACTGGGCTTTTGGGGATGGAGTCGGAACCCAAACCAAAGACTGGACTTCTCTTGTCTCCTTTCGCATCAACTGGAAAGGGAGCAAGATGCCATCCGACATTGAATCCTGCACACTGGTATTCCGAGGTCCGATGAAAGAGTTCGCGCTCTGCATGGCTTCCGAGTCGAAAGGATACAATCCACCTTATTTGCTGGTGGATGACCAGCAGACCGACTTCTCCAAGAGCCGCGTCCCGTGGGACTTTCCGGGGCAATTCGATCGCGATGACTATCCCAGCTGTGTCAAGGCTACATACGTATGCTTGCTCCTGCAATCAAAGACTATTAGAGACAGCAACCGCGAGATCTTTTTTGATTCTCCAGCGGGGAGCTGCTCCTCTGGCAGTAGACGGCAAGGACTACCCAGTGTACCGGCGAGTCGGGATAGCATCGATGAGAGGAACCGAGAGGAGATTCGTGCATGCTGAGGAAGCGACAATCATCCTTAGCTGAGGGGGTTGGAGACACGGCAATATTAGTTGTTTCCACTCATGAACGACGTGAAGAGTACATGTTCCTGGCATATCGATAGAACCAAGGATCGCCTAGTTACCTAGAAGGACGAGCAAAGTCAGTTCTGGAACCCCACTCGGCTAATAAATGTTCTCGCTTTGAATGCAGATATTCCCAACTCGGCCCAATAATTACCAGCGCAACCACGCCGTCAGATGAGCAACAGAGTTGGCGCCAACTCGCTCATGCAACTGCCGATGAAGGATGAGGGGGCAATTCGGACAGAAAGCGGGGCAAGACGCACCCCATAACCTTTGTTCATCTTCAGAGTGAACGCGATTGCGATTGGGTCACCAACTCCGTTTTCCCAATGTATTTTGGGGTTCTACCACACCGGGATGACGTGAGTTATTATTCCTGATCCCTGAGTCTTCGTCAGCTATCGGTAACACTGTGAGGAACTGGATCTGATGTTCCCCGCGTTTAAATCCGGCGCCCCGCCTGCAAGACTGGACCGGACACCTACCGAGATATCACCACTCTTCAAACTCTTCACCGTGGGAGATCCTGACAGAAGCAACAACGCAAGCTATTAAGTGGCAGGTCTCGGTCTTTTTTTTCTTCTTTGAATTTTATAAGTCATCCCCTAAAACATGTCTTCCAAACCCCACCAGGCGCCTCCTTTCAGGGCCGAGCATATGGGCTCCCTCCTCCGTCCCCAGAAGCTCCTCGACATCCGCGAGGGCAAGATCCGCGACCAGGGCCTTTCCGAAGAGGAAGCCGGCCTCCTGGCCGTCGAGAAGGAGTCCGTCGCCGAGGTGGTGCAGCTGCAGCGCGACCTGGGCATCAAGGGCGTCACCTCGGGCGAGTTCAACCGCACGCGCTTCTGGGGGCTCATGTGGGACGAGTTCGAGGGCACCACCCGGCTGCAGGACGCCGAAGCCGGCATGTTCCGCCTGTACCACCCGGACGTCGTGAGCCTCATCGAGAAGGACCGCAAAGTCATGCCCGGGGACTCGGTCATCGCCGGCGGCAAGCTGTCCCACTCTCCCGACAAGTCCAGGTCCAACCTGCACGAGCTTCGGCTGGTGCAGGCGGCGCTTCCCCGGGAGGAGTGGAAGAACATCAAGCTGACCATGATCACGCCCGCCTGGTTCCACATGCGCTACAAGCAGGGCCGAGCCTACACCGAGGACGCCTACGCCAACGACGCCGACTACTTCAGCGACGTCGCCAAGGTCTACCAGGCCGAGCTGCAGCAGCTCTACGACGCTGGTCTGCGGAACGTCCAGTTCGATGACCCCGGCATGGCATGTAAGTCGTGGACCCAAATCTCCACGGCCAAGGGAAAGTCCCTGTTTTCTTTTTTTTTCTGACCACGCTCTCCAGACTTCTGCTCTCAAAAGTTCCGCCAGGGTTGGGAAGAAGACAAGGACAACAACGGCACCGTCGAAGACCTGCTCGACGCCTACATCAAGCTCTACAACGACACCGTCAGCAAGCTGCCCGGGGACATGCACACGGGCATCCACCTCTGCCGCGGCAACTTCATCGGCGGCCGCCACTTCGCCGAGGGCTCCTACGACGTCATCGCCAAGAAGCTCTTCCAGAACCTCAACGTCGACACCTTCTACCTCGAGTACGACACGGAGCGCTCGGGCGGCTTCGAGCCGCTGCAGTTCCTTCCCAGGAGCAAGAATGTCGTCGTCGGCATCGTCAGCACCAAGGTCCCCAAGCTGGAGGACAAGGAGGAGATGAAGGCCCGCGTGCTCAAGGCGGCCGAGTTCGTCGCCAAGGGCAGCGGTGAGACCAAGGAGGAGGCCCTGAAGCGCATCTGCGTGTCGCCCCAGTGCGGTTTCAGCACCCACGAGAGCGGATACCCGTTGAGTCTGGAGGACGAGAAGAACAAGCTCTCTCTCATTAGGGTCATTGCTGATGAAATCTGGGGCGAGGCTTGAACGGGTTGACAAATGTACATGTCGACGCAAATCGGAGTTTGATTCTTGTAGTAGGGTTGTAACATTTAACCTGCGAGGTTTGAAATCTTTGACTGTAGACAACTAATACTACAAGCGGAGCCGGGATATATCTACTTATGCCTATGAACGAGAAGGCACTTTTACATGTAGTCCGCGGGATATTACACCTGGATATTAAACAAAGAGAAATGGGTGAGGTGTATAAAAGAAAGTGGGTATCGAATCGTAGGAAAAAAAGGTTTGAAACGAAAGTGATGTCTAACCGTATCCAGCTCATGACCAGTTGACTTATGTCGGGCACGCCTAGATGGTCTTGACAGAGCGAACAAGATTTGTAATGACCATCGATACCCGACTGAGAAGGGAGGATCCAGACTCGTTGGTCAAGACGCTGCGTTCAGTGTCGCTAGATCGCCTGCGCTGGTGCATCTCTTTGACGAACTTGGGCCAGGTGTTTGTCAAGACGAGATATTTGATGTGGCCGTTCGCGCTGTCGAAGATGGTGGAATCAAACCCGGCCGGGATCTCGCCAGTGTACCGGGCCTGCCTCTGGATTTCCCCGTTGCTCCCCGGCCTGGACCCCTTGTGGCTCTGCACGTACGCGTCGTCGAAGGGTATGGCGATGTTGACGGACGCGTCCTCGCCGAAGAGGACGCGGGCCGGCTTGTCGAACACCTGGAACAGGTGCTTCATCTCCTGCGAGGGGAGGTTCAGCGGGAACTCGGCGTGCTGGAGCGAGATGAAGTCGGCGTAGATCTCGAGCGCGCGGTTGTATGCGTCCAGCCTCTCTTCCTCGCCCAACGACTCTCGAGACTCGGAGTCGGACAGTGCGTTGGGCCACGAACGAGACTTCCACTCCATGACGCGGGCGAGGAAAGCAATGTTCTCGCCAGAGAAGTCGCTGAGGGCAGAGAACTCCTGCAGGGCGCTTCGGCTCTCCCGGAGGGTGTGGTCGAGGGCGGTCATCGTCAACAGCCGACTGTCCGGTTCGGTGCCTAATTCGGAAGAGGTCCCATGGTAAACGGTCGCCTGGCCCTTCTCCGCCTGGCCGGAGGACGCAGGGCTCTTGGGTTTGTAGAAGGATGCCGCAGTCGACGACCTGAAGGTCGTTTGCGATTCCGTTTCCCATTTCGCGTTCGCGTCCGTGACGTGCTTGGTCTGGGTGCGAAGGCGGACGAGTTGAACAAGCGGGACGAAGATGGTGAAGATCTCAAACATCATAGTAGAGAGATGGATCCTGTGTCTTGTGTCAGGGACCGCCAACCGACCTTTGTTGTCTACCGGCGTGGTTCTTACCATTGACTCGGCGTGAAGTACATGTTGATCTTGTCGAACGCCGGTACATACGATGCAATGAGGAACATCGGGGTCGCATGGAGGCTATCGAGCATCGACTTAGTATTTAAACCGCAACAACCTTGAAGATAGTTATGTGCTGTCGACAAACCTTGAAAGACAGCAACCGACGGTTTGTGTTCGCCATCCCATAGTGTCGCGGATACCCCAAGCTCGCCATATGAGAATCGGCGCAACCTGCACATGAAGTTAGTCGTGAATGTTGACGATGGATCTCGTCCATGAGGGCAACGGGTTGGACAATCGCATACAATCCAGGTCCAAACAAACTGCCAAAGCACTGTGGGCCACCATTCCCATCCCCGACCCAGGTCAATCAGTTGCTCTGGGAGAGTTGCTCCGCGGATTTCTGTGCCCGGAGTACCGAATGTCGGATGATATTTCTTGCAGGCCAACCACATGCCGGTAGTAAGGAGGCACTAGAGATGCCAGTCAGTCATGTAATTTCTGTTACAGAGCCAAGGACGTTGAGGGACATACCTGGGCAACAATGCCAATCCAGATGAAGATCATGAGTCTTTTCCCGTAATCCATGTTCCTGAACCGGCAGAGCCACGACGTCTTGGCACCGTTGCATCCTCGCCGCACATGAGCCCCGCCGCCCACGAAGTGAAGCCTCTGTAGCTTCGCAACATGCAAGAACCGGCTGTTGGAGGCATGGAACAGGGCGATACCCAACGGGAACCAGATGCCCATGACGAAGTATTGGACGTCGTAGGCGATAACCACCGGCATCGTCCCGCCAATCGGGTACGTAATCTGGGCCATGCACCAGTACAGGTGCAGGAAGATGATGGAACCAAAGGCCAGCGGCAGGCCACGTATCTTGAGGATCGGGTTGGCGCGGTTGGCCCACAGAAAGGCCATCCCGGCGAGGACGATGGCGGTCCATGTCGCACAGAACGTGATGTAGAAGATGCCTACGCCATCCCATTTCGGCGGCATGGGAGGGAGGTTGTAGATCGTGAGGCCGGCCAACGCTGCGGGATCCATTGTAACGGAAGCTTTTGGTGCGATGATTCTACCGGCGAGGGAAAGGAGGAGGGGATCTCGTCATGACCTCTATTATCTCTTCTCATTACGGAAAAAACCGAGGGGGGGGGGGATAGTGCCACTTTTCAAGACAAGAACTTTCTCGTGGATTGCAGGAGAGATGGGGGTACCAACAGGCAAGACAAGCCAACATCCCAGCACCATTTTTGCCAAGTAAAGCCTCGCAAGCAACGGTATCGGCACCTGGGAGCATGGGGATCGTCCCTCATAGATCGCCGGATATCAGTCGTAAAAGCATGGCGTGCTTGGCGAGAATACCGACGTGGTACAGGCGCCCAGCTCATTTGGAGCAGCAAATACCGTTGTCGCGGGTGTGTAACGGGGCCTCCCTGTCGAATCGTGGCGTCTATTGTTCGCGGGCAGTACCTTTTCAGCGGATTCAAGACCCCCGAGGAGAACCAGAATCAGGGGTTTTTCGATTCGACCCGGCATCCGTCTGTCATCTCCGCTTGTTTGTTGTGTCGATATCTCCAGTGTCCGGTCTATGCTCCCCGGCCGTAGACCAGGCCGAGCTCACTAGGCGTGGTGGCTCACTGCACTAGGTCGAGGACGGTTAGATGGCCCAATCAAGGCATCACCGTCTTGTCTTAGACTGTAAGACAGATCTTCGCGAGTCAATCTTGTCTGGGCAAGGTGAAATTGAGTACCTTGCACGCATCAGGTCTTGCAGATTCGACCAATGATTCTCCTGTAGTCCGAGTCAAAGAGTTCATTACCTCCATTTCCTTGTCCGAACGGCAACAATGACATCCGGGCCCTGCTGTGGGGTCTCCGATGGACCGCGTGCCGGCGTCGAGATTGACAGCGGTAGACGCATGTAGATCCTTCTCTAAGAGCCAAAAGTCCCCCCTCACGATGAGTTCAAAGTGCTCCGGCCTCTTTTACACAAGGATTGAGTTAGGAACCGTTCTCTATAGTCATAATTACTAACCCAAGGTCTCCAGTCGGACCGGTCCTCGTCATCGTACGCCTGTAGTAATCGCAAATTATGGCGGGCGAAAGGAAGCAGACAATCCCGTGATCCGAAAGACCGTGTCAAACTATTAGACACCGGCTTGCGATGGCGCTCAAAATTTAGCATCTTTTTGGACGTGAAGTTTAGCCTTGGTTAGATTTTCCTTGCTTCTTTGGCTGACCTGATATATCGCAAGAGGCTACGGGTTCAACAGATCCGACACAGGTTCATCACAAAAAGGAAGCGGCAAATCGGTCAATAGCTCTCATAATATCACCTAGTTCAAGCTTTAACTAATTCATTATGTTACGCTTTTCTATCAATGCTATCTGTCTGCAGCCTATAGGTTGCATCATTAATGGTCTGAAGGCAAGGGACATTATATAGGACTGCGAGGCTCTTGTGGGTGTCTCGTTAGTCTTAGCTTGTTTCTGTCGAATTGACAGGGGTAATAGTGATAGGTTAATATTATGTATATTATACGTTATGTGCGTATCTGACTGTGTGTGTAACTATGACTATTATGTTGCCCTGACGCCTAGCCTTGCTACCTAACTAGGCCCTTAGTAACCCCTTTTCTAGGTGCCTAAGGCCTCTATAAAGCCTACTGCCTAGCAGAGCATTGACAAACTACAACTACAGTAAACTACAACTACATAAAGTTATAGTTAAACTATAACTACACTTTCTGTAGTTGTAGTTTAACTATAACTACAAATATATTTTAATACTATAACTACAACTATAACTACAGTAGTGTAGTTATAGTTTAGACTACACTTAAACTATAACTACAGTAGTAAGAATAGAAAATATATTTTTTATTAATATATATATAGTACTATATAATATAAAGCTATATAAGCGTTATATAATATATTAACTATATAAATAGTAATAAAAGAAGTATAAATACTTAGAAAAAAATATAATATAATACTAATAGCTTATTATTTAGTAGTAATACTTACTACTTAGTACTTACTAAGTTACTATAATATATAGTAAGTATAGTTTATAAAGATAGTATACTACTACTAATTATATAGTACTATAATAAAGTTTTATAAACTAAAACTATTAAAACTAGTCTTTAATAGTAAGATTCTTTACTTTAGAGTAAAGACTATCTAAAATAACTATACTAATATAACAATCCTTAACTTCTTTAATAATATCTTTACTTAGTATATCCTTATTATTATCCTCCTAGCTATAGAAACTATATGTAATAGCTGCCTCTATATATTTAATAATCTCTTCCTATATAAATAAAAAAGTAGTATTAGTATTAGTTTTAAGTTTTAACTATATAATAAAGTAATATAGTATTA
>NWBT01000046.1:799121-962081 GCA_003386485.1 Colletotrichum lentis
TAATTAGTAATTACTAATATTAAGTAAGTAAGTTACTAGTATACTACTACTTAGTACTTACTCTTAGTACTTACTACTTAGTACTTTTTATATAAACCTATTTACTATTTCTTTTACTACCTAATTATTCTTTATTATCTTACTTACCTCTTATAAAACAAAAAAAGACTATATTATTTATATTCCTACTACCTAAGTACTAGTAGTAAGTACTAAAGTAGTAATTAATACTAATTATAGTTTGTCTTACTAGTAAATAGTAACTCTAACTAATAACTATAGTCTATAACTAAGTATATACTATATACTATATACTATATACTATATAGTATATACTATATATTACTAATTAATTAATTACTACTTAGTAATACTAATACTTACTTATAATATAGTATTTAGGTAAATATCTTAGTCTAATGTATATTGTATTTAATATAGTATTTAGTATACTATAATATAGTATTTACTATACTATAATATAGTATTTAGTATACTATAATATACTAATTAACTATAGAAATTCTATATTATTATTTTTCTACTGTAGTTATAGTTTACTACTATAGTAAACTATAACTACTGTAGTGTAGTTATAGTTTAGACTACATCTCTCTTACCTATACTATAACTATAACTATAACTACAGTAGTTATAGTTTAGTCTAAACTACAACCACTGTAGTTATAGTTTAGTCTAAACTACAACTACTGTAGTTATAGTTTAGTCTAAACTACAGGGTGTAGTTTGTAGTTATAGTATGTAGTTATAGTTGTAGTTGTAGTTTTTTGTTTATGCTCTGTTGCCTAGGATAAAGCCTACAGCAGTCCCTCTATAATTTACTAGGTAACTAGGCTAAATTAGGCTAATAATTCCTATCTCTATACACCTTTTAGTATGCCTAAAGTGCCTTCTATAGGACCCTCTAATTTAATATACCCCCTTAGGGAAGGCCTTCTTATAGGCCTTTATAGCTTATAGCTATAAAGAGTAAAGCTTCTTTACTTTATAATACTCTATATAAAAGGTATTTAGAAAGCGCTTTCCTATAATCCCTATAGTGCTTATAGGGTACTAATATATAGAAGATTATGAGTCTTCTTTACAGCCTATATATTATTCTTTATTATCTTTACCTCTAAGTAAGTCTTATTTTTAGTAAGCTCTTATATTCAATTATACTTAAAAACTACTTTCTTATTAGTTATATTTATCTACTATAGGAATACTTTATGCTTTAATAGGTTAAAAGCCTTAGTAAGCCTATTTATTATAAGCTTAGTAGATAGTATATATATAATATTAATATACTGCTAAGGAATCTCCTATTATAACTAGTAGTTGTAAATATGTATATTATATAACTTTATATAGAGCTTTAAGAGCTTCTTAGTTATAAAATTAATAGTCTCTTAATTATTATATTATATTTATATTCTTATAAGCTAAGGTGCTTTTAATATATATATTAAGTACTAGCTATGCTCTATAGGGAGCTATACCTATAAGCGTTATATTAATTAGGTAGTAAAAAAAGCTTCTTTAGCTACTTATAAAAGCACTAAAAGCTCTACTTTAGTAGTTAATATAGTAATAGTATCTTACTTATTAGCCTACTAAGTAATAAGGCCTCTAAAAAGCTTTATTATAAAGGCCTAAAAGCTCTTATAGTTAAGTAAATTATTTATAAAGCTTATATTAGAGGTAATCTCTAAGGCGTCTTTATTACTACTAGGCTTAGCGCTAAATTAAAGGTAGAGGTAATATATATAGTAAAGGTATAATAATATATAGTTAGCAGCCTTCTAGTAGGCTTTACCTAGGTTTTAATTAAATCTTATAAGCCTACTTACTATAAAGGTAACATTAAGGTGTATTATAATAGTAGTATAAAGGATTATACTAACCTTCTACTAGTATCTATTTATCTTATAATACGCTATATTATTAGTATAAAGTAGAAGCTCTTTCTTTATTATAGAGGTAAATTTATATATATTGTAATAGGGTGCCTATTAGTGCTAGATTTCCTTAGTTCTAATTACGTAACTAAGAGTCTTAATTAGAGATAGATATTAGACCTTAGCTGCTTACTTCTAATTAGGAGGATAAATATATATAACTAATTCTTTTCCTTTAATTTAGAGACAGATCCTTTAGATTAACCTAAAGCCTTTTATTATAATTTACCTTTAATTATAGTTACGTAAGACATATAGGAGTTTCTCTCTTAATTAGTTATAGAAGTAAGTCCTAATTGGAGCCTTTACAGCTTTAATTAAGATAGTTTACTTACGCTAATTAAGAGGTATCTTACGTTAGCTTTAGAAGGTTATAGTAATTATTCCTAGTTACCTTACTGCTCTAGCTATCCTACTTTACTACACCTTTTTTAATAGTCTCCCCTTCTAGAAATCTAAAAAAGCAATAAACACTAAGTAATTAAAGATAAGAGATAACTAATTAGGACTAAAAGTAAGCAGCAGAAGCCTAATTATATAGTAGCATAGTAACTAAGCAAAAAAGCAATAATAAGATAAGTAATAGATTTATTTAAAAAGATAAGAGAATATAGTAGCCCCCTAAAACTACTAAGATAACAGCAGATTAGAAGACGTAAGTAATAAGCCTGCTAGATTAGGTAGAAGTAACTATAAGTTAATTAATAAGGTAAGTAATAAGCATTAAAATTAATAATATCTAATATTATAGGTTATAAATATAAGAACTAAGTTATTATAGAAGACTTAAGAGTCTTTAGGAGAACATATTTTATTATGTAAGTAGATTATCCTCTACTAGGCTACTTTATTTAGAGGCCTAATATTAGTCTAATTAGGACTTATAGAGTTATTAGGTTAAGAATATTTATAGATTAAGTAATAATAAGTCTTTACTAATAGATCTAATAGTTCTAGCTAATATTAGAGTAGGTCTATAAGCACTTCTAGCTAGGACTATTAATATTTATAAGGTAAGGACTAGTTCTAATTATAAAGGTAACCCTAATTACTACTATAACTTTACTCTAGCTATTAGGAAAAGCTGCTTCTGTATTTATAAGGCTTTACCTAAAGAGCTTTAACTAACATACTATTATTAGAATTCTTAATAACCTTAATAACTAATATCTAGTTACTAAAATAAGTAATAACTATACTTCTCTTCTGTAGGGAGACTTTTTTTAACTCTTAGCTCCTACTATTCTAATTAATAAATAACCTACTAGCCCTACTTTTACTACATTCTAAAAGCCTATTCTAGCTAAATCCTCTAATAATAAGGGTAGGCTAACTCCTTCTAATTAGATAGAATAAGCGTCTAGTTTAAAGGACTTAGTTAACTCTCTATAAGCTTCTAGTCTTATTCTAGCTGCTAACGCCTTAATTAATATTCTCCTTAGGGTAATTACTATATATATCTAGGCTTAGACCTCTTAGAGCCTAGCTCCTATAGTTACTTTAACTAACCTAATAGAAAACCTAAACTTCTATAAGATCCCTTTTCCTAGATAAGATAGAGCTATAACTTTTAAGGGAGATAATATTATTAAGTTCCTAAAGAAGTTTAAAGACTAATATAAGATCTTAAGAGTTCTAGACTAATTTAGGGGTAAGCTTACTGCTTACACTATAGGTAGTAATTATTAGACTCTAGTTAAGAATATAATTAGATACCTACTTTAGTCTAAGGGCTAAGCCTTTCTTATAAAGGAGTATAGTTAGTAAGATACTAACTAATTCCTTAATAAGGAGGAGTAGATTAAGAAGGTTACTAAAGGATTCTCTATCTCTACCTCTAATCTAAGTTCTATCTAGGCGTTTTTTACTAAAATTAATAACATTATAGCCTAAGCTAAGAGATAAGACCTATATACTATCTCTAATAAGAGCCTAATTAAGATAATCTATAAGCAGTTCTATAAAGACACTATCTAAAAGGCTACTAATAAGATTAGTATTACCCTTAAGGCGTTTATCTAATTAACTAAGTATACTACCTTTAAAGCTAGACTCCTTAACGCTATTATATATAAGAAGGAGTATACCTCTCTTTTTACTACTAATTAGACTGTAGATAACCTACCTTCTTAGCTAACTACCTAGCAACCTAGAAGCAACCCTAGTTACTAATACCTAAACTACTAATAACCTTAGTAACCTATAGTTAACATCTAGATTAACCTACTAGTCCCTAATATAACTAATTAGGACTTAGCTTAAGGGATAAGTAAGTTAAAGATCTACCAGAATACTATTTAACTATAAAGTTTAGCTAGGATCTTTAAAGTTAATATAATAGTACCTAATTAACCTTAGGTTATAAGCCTTAGAGACTAATGTTAGTACTACTACTCTAACTCCTACTATATTATCTAAGACTGTAATTAGTACACCCTAAATAAAAATGCTTACCTTATTATCCTAATTAGAGGAAGCTAGTTCTATAGAAAGCGTAATAGTTAGAACCCTCTTAATAAGATACTATTTACAGTTATTAATAAGGGCTAATTATATAGTATAGCTAATAAAGTTACTTTTCTTACCTATATTATAAATATATCCTCTAATAATAACTGTAAGTAACTTATCTAAGAGATTCTTAATTAGCAGCTTAGCCTCCCTTAGTAATCTTCCCCTTCCTTCTCTTTCTTAACTCCTTTAGCCCTAGTCTAATATATACATATAGTACGCCTAGATCTAGCTAACTAAGATTATACTAACGTCTATACTGTTATAAGAGGTTAACCTTAGAAGAACCTACTGCTAGTTACTAATTCCTACACTAAGTTAACTTATAGCATAAAGAAGCTTACCTTACTACCCCTAATTAAGCTAAAAATAGTTATATTTATAGATAAAGACTAGTATATTATAGAAATTAACTCTAATAACTCTAATAAAGACACTAATTAGACACCTCTACTACCTTTACTAACTGCTCTAAAGAAGATAATCCTTTAGTAACCCTAGCTGTTAGATAATATAAAGAATATATCTCCTATAAAGTTCCCTAATTAGCAGCTTAAGAAGCTACTTAATATAACTAAGATTATAACTTCTAACTATCCTAGGGAGCTTAATCTATAATAAGAGGCCTAAAGGCTTACTAAGAAGAAACTAAACACCTTAGTATTACTTCCTATTAGGATCTTAAGGAAGATATAGCTAAAGTTTAACGCTGTAATAGGAGCTATAATTTATAATTAGGGTTATACTAATACTAATAGAGTCCTAATTAAGGCGCTAAAGTCCCTAGTTAATATTACTAAGATAAGTTAGTAAAAAGCCTATATTAAGAAGCTAATTAATAACTATAACTGCAGTATAACTTCTAGAGCCTCCCCCTCTATAATAATTAGATATATTAAAGGGTCTAAGCCTGCTGCTAGGATTCTAGCCTCTATTATCTTAAATACTTACCTTTAGCTTAAAGTCTAGATATTAAGTGTTAATTAGAGTAATAAAGGCTTTATAATTTCTATAATCCTTAACATTAGTGCTTAGGTTAATATCCTCTTAAAATAGTACGCTTAGTTAGTAGGGATTCTATATACTTACACCTAGCTTAAGATAAGGACCTTTAAGAATAATAATCCTATACTCTTTAATAGATTCTACCTTACTAATATCTAAATTAATAAATATAAGGTTATAACGTCTTTTTTTATTAAGGATAAGTATAAGACCTCTAATTAACTTCTCCTTAGACTTCCTTTTGTCTAAGACACTAAGCTTTAATTTAGATATAGTAACAACCTAATTACTACTCTTATACATACTAAAGATACCTAGATTAGGGTTCCTATTAGAGTAATTAGGACTAATAACTCTTTAGAGGTTATAGATATCTTACTATAACTAGACTAGTACCTTTAGGAGGTTTTTAATTTAGGAAACTAAAGACTAGTAGTAACACTAGGAATACTATTAGTACTAATAACTTTTACTTAGACCTTAACTTAAATAGTAATAAGTAAGTAGCTACTATTATTAATTAGAGCTAAGTAGATAATATTATAATAGTTATAGTAAAGAATATAATTAGCCTATATATAGCTTAGATTTAAAGAATTATAATAATTACTTAAGGAGATACTTAGAAGTATTAATATAACCTTACTACTACTAGTAATGCTTCCTCTAATCTAGCTATAAAGCTAGTTACCTAATAAGAAGAATATATTATAACCTACTAGATTATAAAGCACTATAAGAAAGTAATCTAGTAGTTTAAGATAACTAACTAGGCTATTACCTACTATATCTAGAAGTTAAATTAGAAAACAATATATAAGACTAAAGATAAGAAAATACACCTAGTAGATAACATACTGTCTAATAGATTAAGCCTAGATAAGGACCCTCTTTAGAAGCTTAAGAAGGTTAATAATATTAAAGATAAGCTTTAAGACTAATTAGGGCCTTATTCTAATCTAATTACACCTAAGTTCTTAGATATTAAACCCTAATTAAGACTAATATATAACTAACTTAATAGCATTCTTAAGGATTTAGACTACTTACTTCTAAGGGAGAAGGACCTCCTTAAGTAGATTCTTCTTAATTAGGAAAAGGCTCTAGCTTAGAACTTTACTAAATATAGATAACTTAATATAATAATTACTTCTCTATAGGTTATTAAGATAATTCTATATAAGGCGTAGTAGGCTAAGGGTATTCTAATTCTAAAGGCCTACCTTCTATAGGTCTTTAATATAATTAGATAATATATCTAATAAGGTATTATTAAGGAGAGTTATACTGCTTACTAGAATCTATAGTTCTTAGTTATAAAAAAGGATAGTAGTCTCTAACTAATTAATTTAGTAACTTAAGTTAATAGTGTTACCTTTTAAGATACCTAGTAGCTACCTAATATAGACGCTTTTTTAGAAGAGTTTGTAACTAACTAGCTTATTTCCCTCCTAGACTTTTTTTTTAGTTATAATTAGGTCTCCCTTAATAAGAAGAGCTATAATCTAATAACCTTTTTAACCTCTCTTAGCCTTTATTAGTACTATATGCTCCTTATAGGAGGCATAAACTTAGTTACCTAGTTTTATTAGATTATAATAAGGATTCTTTATAATCTAATTCTAGAATACTATAATACCTTTATTAATAATATAGCTGTTAAAGGTCCTTAATCCTAGTATAATAATAAGGAGCTTTCTAACTACCTTAGTATCTAATAATTTATCTATAAGTATTTATATAATATTAATTAAGTCCTATTTAATATTAAATTAGCTAGCTATATAGTTTTAAGGGTTAAGTCCTAATAGTATTACACTTCTACTGTAATTATAGGTTATATTTATAGCACTAAAGGTAGGAAACCTAATTAGGTAAAGATCCTTAAGATTCTTAAGTAGGAAAAGTATAAAAGTGTTCTAGATGTCTAATTATTTCTTAGGATNCACTTCTTAGAGAAGGCTTTACTATTATACTCTCTCCTAAGTAAGAATTAGCCTTTCTCCTAAGGTCCTCCTTAGATTAAGGCTATAAACACTCTTAAGTAGGTATTTACCTTTATACCTATTCTTATTCTAATTAACTATAGTCCTAACGCTAGCTAGATTATTCTTACTACTAATATAAGCATTAAAGGTTAGGAATATACACTTAGCTAGATCCTTAATAATCTATAGACTGTTACTAGATTTAAGAGTAGTATTTAGTGTAGTATAGACCTTAACTATAATTTAGGTAAGTTAGAAATAAGAGGCGTCCTTATAAGTCTTAAGTAACTATATAAATACTTTTTTAGTCTTAACTTTCTTCTTAAGACTAATATAAGGGTCTTAGTTACCTAGATTAATAAAGCTATAGATAACTTACCTTCTGTAATAATAATATATTAGCTTACTTAATTTAGACTTTTTAATTTTAAGATTAGGTATATTAATAGGAAGAAGAATACTGCTGCTAATAGGCTTTTATATAAGCCTTCTAGACCTTCTAATCTATATAAGGCAGATATAGAAGAGGATATTAAGGATTTTATTAACGCTAAGGTCTTTTAAATATATATAGCTAATAATTTCTTTCTTACTACCTATATCTACCTAGATAACTCTACTAATTAGTCTAGCTAAATTAATATTCTAGCTAATCTTCTTTTACCTACTAAGAACTAGTTACCCTATTTAAAATAGATTATGTATTTCCTCTTTACGCTTAAATATCTACTAGGAATCTTACGCTCTTACTACTGCTAATTCTAATAAGTTACTACTTAATTTATTATCTATAATAGACTCCTTTTTAAATAAGGAATAACTATTTATCCCTAGCCCTCCTAAGTTATTAATAATAAGTGCTATTATAATAAAGTTATTAATAAAGTATATAATAAATTAGGGTATAGAGGATAAAAGGTAATATAGTTTTATCTTATAGAATAATTCTACTAGCTAGGTATATACATCTAGATCTATAAACTAATCTTAACGTATAAGGCCTATTCTTTAGCAATAGGAGTCTTACATTATTTACTATCTAGGTAGGAACTAGTAAGGTATTCCCTTACACTATTCTATATATATAGTACTTATTAATCTATATAGGTAGAGAGAAAAGCCTCCTGTAATTTATATAGAAGGAAAACTACTCTATCTTATTAAATATTANNTGTAGAGCGCACAGACGCTGCTAGACGTATGCTACTGCGTCACATAGGTATAAGGCCTATTAAAAAGCGTAATTAAGGTAATTTAATAATCTATATACCTCTACTACTCTAATCTTATAACTGTTTATATAAGTATTACTTAACGTTTAGTATATTAGTAAATAGAAAGTTATTAAGGCCTATTATAAGTTTACTAGTTACCCTAAAGCCTATATTATACGTTAAGCTACTTTAAAAAACATAGCTATATTCATCTAGGAAGATATTATCTATAAATATAGTATCTATAGCACTTTAATTATTAATAAGGGATATAAGAATATAGGTGTTATTACACTACTAAATTAACGTTACGCCTCCTAACGTAAGGTAACCTCTATATATAATCCCTATGTGAATAGACTTCTTAAGCAAGGCTATTAGCTAATTACTTACACTCTTTATATCTAGTCTAATTAAGGCGCTAAAGATATTTAGCCTATACTTATAACTACTCTCTTTACTAACTATACTACTATCTATATGTCTATAGGCTATACACCCTTCTACCTTATTTATAGATAACATACTGTTACTCTAATTAAGGACTGTATACTAACTTAGAGAGTTCTTAACTAAGATATACTAATAACCTAGGACTAAGAGACTTAGCCTTTTTATAACTAGATAAAGACTAATAGTAGGCTGTAGATATAGTTACTTAACACTAAGCGTAAACTTATAATTAGTTCAATACTACCTATTTAAATACTCTCTATAAGAATTAACTATAAATAGGTAATTTAGTTCTTATTTTTAATGTTTAGTAAAAAATTAATATATCTACTATAAGGAAGCTTAACTACTACTAGAATAGACCCTTCTAAATTCACTTAATTAGCCTATTTAGTACTTTATTCTAGCTTAAAACTCTCTCTAGTAATCTTATTACTAAAGCTACTTATACTAGTAATTAACTTAAGAAGTTTATAAAGAGTCCTAAAGGCCTTTTTATTTCCTCTAATAAATCTAATCTCTACTTTAAGATTACTACTAATCTAACAGATTTACTCCTAAATAATAACTTACTACTAGATTAAGACTCTATTTCTAACAATTTAACTAATACTTCTAACCTTAACTCTAGGGATAAACCTAACAATCTAATCTATAGGGTAACTTAATTATAAGTTATATCCTTATAATAATATACTACGCCTTTCTAAATCTTTTGTTTTCCCTTATCTCTTAGTTCCTATATAGTTTCTTAATTTCTATGTAGTTTGTTTAGTGTAACTAATCCTTACTTTATTTCTTTATGTTTATAATAGAGATATATTTCTTATTTATTTAGTTCTTCTTTTACTATAATTATCCTTTTTGCTTTATCTAGTAAAAGACATAAGGGGATAAGACTAAGATGTAATAGGGTAGATAAGTGTAAGAGTAGAAATCACGTAATAAAAGTAGGGAAGATATAAGTAGTATAATAATGTATTAATATAAAGGAAAATCTAGATGATAGAGGTAATACCTCTAAGGATAGAGAAATACTCTAAACTATATACTACTACTAAGGTATAGAGATCTATAAATTATCTATTGCTTGCATTATAGTTATCACTAAGATATCTAAATTATATTATTAGTTATTTCTAGATATTAAAGCCCTTATAGTAGGTTATTAAAGGAAATAGTGATTAGCTTATTACTAAGATTATTGCTAAGTGAATAAGACTAGGTATCCTAGTTACCACTTACAAAACAAGGTTCTAAGCCACCTATAGAGATAATATAATAAAATAATATGTTATTCTATTCCTTATTAAGCAGAGATTATAAATATATAAACCTCTTACTTATATCTCTTATAGTTATAAAGATATATACAATAAAGCATAAGGGTATGTTTATAGTATAAGCTTTTATTCTAAGTATAAGATATAAGAAGAACTATCCTTTTTTAATTAACTTAAAGACTGTAATTACCTTAACCTATTCTCTAACTCTAAAGATTACTACTACTATTCCTATCCTTTAACTATAATCCTAAAAAGCCTCTACTATAATTTAATCCTCCTTTAATATTATAATCTTAAGCTCCTAATCTAATAAGTTACATTCTTAAACAGTCTTAAATACTACCTATTTATTATTATTTAAGATATAAGAAGCCTTAGCATACTAGTTATAGTATATACTAGCCTTCTGTATATAAGCCTCTTTAATATAGTTACTAAGTATGTAGTACTTTAGGAATTTAATCTTAATAATCTAAGGAATTAGTAATAGAACCCTATCTCTACTTATCTTTTGCTTATACTATAGAAAGCCTATCTTATTAGGATTAACACCTAGATTACTGCTGTTTTCCTAATATTTAGAGAATAATTTAAAGTTACACTCTCTCTTAGAGTATATACAGTTAGTATATTAATTATAAAACTTACTAGGAAGAGAAACACACTTAAAGTAGGGAGTTATACTTCTTACTTTCTCTAATTAGCTACTATAGTGTTTCTAAAAGCTATAAGTATAATAATTATAAGTAACCCTATTCTAAACACTATAGGCCTAAATTAGTAAAGAACTAACTATAGGAGTCTAGAAAGTAAGACGCTAAGTAAAGTAACTAAAATAACTAGTAACATTATTATTAATAAATATATAATAAGTAAACTAAGAGGAGTTATTACTTAGCTTATAGTTACTTAGGATCCTATAAATAACAGTCTAATTTAGGATGTTTAACTAAAATAAGCTACTAAGCTATTATATTTTCTTATTTACTTTATAAGGATTAAGGATTTTAAGCTCTAAGTATAGAAAGCTAGCTAGATAAGAGAGACTAGCCTATATAGTAGCTTTAAGGATCTAGCTAGATAATATTAATTAGTATTTTCTAATAACTAGATTAGATAAAAGAGATTTATATTTAAGTAGTAGTTATTAACCTTTTAGAGTTTATAACCTTAGAGACTTATTACCTCTATCTTTATAGGTAGCATTAAGGAGAACTACTACAGCTTAATCTTATAACTAGTGTTCTAGTGTATATAATACTAGTTAATCTTATTAGGAGTATTTATAGTAATTAAGATTAGGTTAACTTTAGTTTAGAGAAGGTAAGGGTTATTTAGTTTGTTTAGGTCTAAATAGATAGAAAAGTATAAAGAAGGGAAAAATTAAAAGAGGAGGATTAAGGAAAATAGGTCCCTTTTATACCCTTTAAGTTACTTAAGGAAGAAAGGTGCTACGGTAGAAGCATTATAATTAAGGCTGCTTAACAAAAGGTATAATTTATAATAACCTTACTTTAACTTTAGCTAAAAGAAAAAAAGGGGTAATTTACTGCTTCTACGCCTTCTAATAAACTTAAGGATTACTCCTACCCTTCTTTAAATAAATCCCTTATTCTAGGTAGTATAAAACCCTTATCCTTTTTCTACCTTCCTAACCTTTCTTTTCTTCTTTATTAATAATAACCTATTAATAATTTTAACAGCAGTCTAGCGCACTACTTCTATATATATATATATACACTTCCTTTTCTTTAGATATACTTCTTCCTTCTAGATATATAATCCCCCCTTATATAACTTCCTAATTAACCTTTATAATATTAACTTCTACTTCCTTTTCTTTCCTTATTATCCTAAGCCCTACCCTTTCTGCTATAAAGATATAGAACTCCTTTATATACTAAGACTATAATTTAACTCTTAAGTACTAACGTAGTAACTAGGCTAATAACTAAATTATTAATTACCTCCTTACACCTACTAGATAAGTTACTACTGCCTGTAAATCCTAGTTTCTTAACCCTTATGTAAACTCCTAATTCTCCTAATAAACCTAGCTTTACTATAGGGAAATTACCTACTAAATAAACTTTAACTATGTAATTCCTACTAAGATTAACCTCTATTTTCCTAACTAGCTTTAGTAGGAAGACGTTAATACCTTCCTTTAGCAGTAACCTAAGGCTTTTAAATATATTAATAGTAATTATCTATAGGAAGGCTAGACCTATAAGAAGGCGTAAAGTATCCTTTTTAACTACTATAACCTATAAGGATATCTACTTTAAAAAGACTAGATTATAAGAGATAAAATTAAAGCTACCCTCTAAATTATAGTCTGTAATCTTTCCTTAGTTTGTAATATTATAGTTATCCTAATTAGCTAGTAAAGTAATATTAGTTAGAATACTAACCTTATCTTTCTTCCCTAGGCTTATAAGACCTTTTATATAATTAGGACTTTAGTATATCTTATTCTTTTTTCTCTTTTTACTAATAACCTTAGACACTTTATAGGTATAACTATTAATTAGAGAGATAGTATAGTATACTAGTATAATTCTCTTTAGTCTAGCAGCTAATTAGAAGCTCTCTTTATTAATAATATCCTAGCGTTAAAGACCTTTTACTGTAATATTAATACTTTATTTTATATTAAGAACCTAATTAATATATCTGCCTATATTATTAACTTAGTCTAGCAGCCTAGCAGCTAGAAGTGTAGTCTCTACGTTCTTAAGTAGTTCTAAACAGCTGTCTAATATAGTCTTATATACCTAACTAAGAACCTAATCTAGAGAGACACCCTTTTTATATCTAAATAAACTTTTAGTAATAAGCTGTATACTACCTAGATCTATTAGATTAGCTATATGTTTTAGTATAAAGGATTCTACCTTTATAACCCTATAAGAGATATCCTCTATCTGTTTTTTAAAGAAACCTAAGAACAGTTCTATAAGAAATATTAATAGTAATCTACCTCTAAAGCCCCTTTTAGTAATAACTTAGGCTTAGACCTTATAGTAACTAGCTCTAAGCGTAGAAGAGTTAGTAAGATTAGACCTTAGACTCCTTTAAAGACTAAGCTCCTATTACTACCTCCTCTAATTACTTTAGTAAAGCTACTATTAACACTACTTAAACCTAGATTGTAATATATTACCTAATTAATAATATAAGGTACCCTCCTTTCTTTTATTACTAGGAGTATAGATTACTAGTCTCAGCCTCCTATAACTCTAGCTATAATAGTTCTAATTAATACCCTTCTTATTCCTCTAAGCTACTAACTTCCTCTAATTAACTAATAGTTCTATAATTAGAAATAAACCCTAAGCGCCCTTCCTTTAGCTTTTACTAGTACCTTATAAATAAAACTTACTAAGTCTCTCTTAAATATAATAATAAAGGATATACCTAAGGGAGACTCTATAGATCTTAATAATAAGAATATAGATAATAGGGATACAGATAATACTAAAATAGAGAGACCTCTATCCTAATCTAAGTATTCTCTACTGCCTGCTAATATCTAGTCTTATTAAGAAAAGGTCTAAATTATACTTTCTTAGACTAAACGTAACTAGTAGATTAATAATAAACATAATTACTAGTCCTATACTCTCTAATATAAGAAGCTCCTTAAGCGTTATACTAATCTAGGAAACTTATACATTAATAAGTATTCTAAAGAGGATTAGGTTAACTAATATAATAATCTAATTAATAAGGCTGCCTTCTTAACTTCTCTTTATACACTTTAGCTTCTGCTAAGTAGAGGTTAGGGTTAAAGTAGATAGGCTTATAATAATACTAGAGATATATAAGAATAGAAGTATACTATAAGGATAGCTAAGGTAAATAAGATAGGTAAGGTTAGTAAGACTACTAAAGGATCTAAGAAGGGTAAGGCTTAATTACAGTAGACTGTATACTAGATATTTCTTTCTTTAGCACTAATTAGGTGTTTTTAGGTAGTTTCTTCTCTTTAGAGAGAAGATAAGAAACTAGGGGATATATACAATAGGGTGCTATTATAGGCTTTACTACAGATAATAAGCATAAGTAGAGCTTACGTATAGAACAACCTTTTACTAACTACAGCCTACCTAGTAGGCTACTAATTATCCCCTAGAGAGCAGCTAAAGTGTAGATTCTTCTATCTCCCCTCTTTAGTATAGATATATTTAATTAAGGCACCCCTATTGTTAACTAATAACAGCCCTACCCCTTATATATCTATACTTAACTAAACCCTAACGTCCCTCTAGTGCTCTACTAATCTACTACATATCTATACTATAGATACCTTAACTAACTAAGAGGTCCTAGAGGCTTAGATTGCTATAGTAGTAAATACTATAGTAGGTCCTCTCTAGTAGAGAGTTATTAAGCTTACTAACAAACTATTAAGGTAGATTAAGACTACACCTATAACTAGGAATATAACCCTAAGCTATACTACTAGTAGGCCCTTAGTAGTCCCCTATAAGACTATCTAGTGTAAACCTCTACCTAACCTATTTAAGGTTTTAGGTAAGAGAAGTAAATATACTAGCTAGGCCTAATAGATAAAAGATAAAATTACTATAGACTAGTAGTTTTATTAATCTAAATAAGAAGTTTATTACCTAATTAACTTCTACCTAAAAACTAATCCCTAGTAGGTAGTTACTACTTTCTATATCTTAGGAGGTAATAATAGTATATATAACTCTAAAGACTTTATAGTATACCTTAACTAAACATATAAGAACCTAAATACTTAGTTCTATACTGCTATATTACTATATACCCTCTACTAAAGAGAAAATTAGTCCCTCTCTAACTTCCTACTAAAGTAGGAGAGAGTCCTAGCTAAAGCTAATAGAGGCAGCTAGGCAGATAATATAAAAATTACCCTCCTTAAAGAAGCTCTAAAGCCTAGTCTATAAAGAAGCTTAGTAGAAGTTAACTTACTAGCAGACTATAGTAGTTAGCTTATAAAAGTCTAGACTATATTAAAGAAGCTAGACTATATAAACTCCTATACCTATATAACATAGTAGTATATATCTAGCAGCATCTATACGCTCTGTATGCAGACAGTTAGTTTAATTCTAACTGTAGGAAGCTACTTTTATAGAAGTCTAATTAGCTACTAGAGCCCTACAAAAGTAGAGCCTTAGGCCCTATATACATAATAAGGCTCTAACAATAGTGCACCCTACCTATGTATTATGTTTTCCTTTTGTAATAATCCTATATTATATTAGGTAAAAACAAGCTAACCTTCTAATATTTAATAATAGGGTAGTTTTCCTCCTATATTAATTATAGGAGGTTTTTCTCTCTATATATAGATTAACTGTATTATGTATATAGTATAGTGTAAAGGAATACCTTACTTATTCCTACTTAGATAGTAAATAATGTAAGACTTCTCTTACTATAAACTCCTATAGGCTAAAGCACTTAGTAACTACCTAGGTTAACTATAATAGAGATATCTAAATAATAAGCGTTATTAAGGCCTATAAGGTTAAGGCCCTAAAGAACTATAGCTCCTCTAGTAAAGAGGAAATATAACGTTACTACTGTTATTATCAAAGGGGCTACCTAAAGTAGGATTACCTAGAGCGCACTAGGACTAAGACTCTCTAAGTATCTAAGGCTATAAAGGCTATAGCACTACCCTAACAGCTAGCGCCTACCTACTCTAATAAAGAGGTTAACTAATTAAATAAAAATATAGACTTAGAAAAAGAGTAGCTTAAGTATAAAGTTAGGTATCTAAGCCTACTAGGGAGGAATAAGTAAGGTAGAAGGTGTTTAAAGAGAAAGGCTATATAGAGAGCTTATTAGCTTTAATTATAGTATAAGTTAATAAAGGATATATTATAGAAGCCCTATTAGACACTAGGTGTAATACCTATACTATAGTAAATTATACCTTTACTTATTCCCTCTACTTACTGCTTATAGACTACACTAGATATACACTTAGTGCCTTTACTAATAGAAGTATAATAGTCTACACTAGAGAGGTAGCTACTCTCTAGCTAGAGGTTAGTAGTTATATATAGACTATTTATATATATGTTGTTAACAGTCTAGATAAGAATATATTCCTTAGGAAACTATAGATAGAGGCTAACTATATAGTATATAACTATTACAGGCTAGGATTACATAGAGTAGTAGAGTTACTAACAGTAACGTAGGGGTCTGTTAGTTATGTTATTTTAACCTGCTCCTACCTACTAGGTAGGCAGCAGCAGTTCTCTTCTATCTTATCCTAGCACTCCTACTAATAACAGTCCTCTAACAGTCCTATAATAACGCCCTAATTACATTATTAAGCTGCAGGTTAGCTGCTAGTGCTCCTCTAGTGCTTACCCCTAATAACCTAATATATCTAATTATTAGGCACCTCTAATAATCTAACCTATCTATTACTTATAGTTATCTATCCTATCCCTCTGTATAGGTTATGCTGCTAACAGCCCTAATATAATCCCCCCTCCCCTAAAGCCTTATCCTAAGGCTTAGTTAGCAGTCTTCTGCGTTATATAGCACCTAGTAACCCTCTAGTAGTTACCTATCCTATTATTAAGGCACTAGGTCTAGGGAACCTATTACCCTAGCTACACACTTAGATATAACGTTATCCTCCTAGCTAACGTTAAAGTCTTTATACTTAACACTAGTATTTATTTTAGGCTAGGTAATTAACCTATAATTATATCCCTTATCTACTAAAGGCTAATAAAGCAGATAACCCTCTAGTAGTCTACTAGGCTCTTTTACTTATAAGATTAATATAATTATACTTACTACAGACTAAACTACTGTTATTACTATATAATAATACACTCTTATGTATAGTCTCCTCTATATATTTACTTAGATAGGTTCCTTCTACTACCCTACCTATAAGCCTCTAGTGTGCACCCTATGCTCTACCCTTCTAAATTACCTTTATTATAAATCACTATTTATCCTATTATTAACTGCCTTTATAGCTAAATTTAGTTACTACCTACATTATATATATTTACCTATTAAGCCTATTTATTATAGTTTTTCTAGGTTATATACCTACCTTTTAAATTTTTTCTTCTGTAAGCTTCTTAATACCCTTTGTTTATTATTTTTTTATGTTGTTTTTTGTTGTTTTTTGCTGCCTCTTTCTTTTTTAATTATATACTTAATTTTGCTGTTATTACTGCTATTACTGCTACCTCTACTCTATTATTACTACCCCCTTATTTACTGCTGCCTATACTCTACCCTTCTAAATTACCTTTATTATAAATCACTATTGATCTTATTATTAACTGCCTTTATAGCTAAATTTAGTTACTACCTACGTTATATATATTTACCTATTAAGCCTGTTTATTATAGTTTTTCTAGGTTATATATCTGCTTTTTAAATTTTTCCTTCTGTAAGCTTCTAAATACCCTTTTTTTATTATTTTTTATGTTATTTTTTATTATTTTTTACTACTTCTTTTTTTTTAATTATATACTTAATTTCGCTATTATTACTGCTATTACTACTACCTCTACTCTATTACTACTACCTCTTTATCTCCTGCTGCTGCTATACCCCCTAAGAACGCCCCTAAGACTACCCCTAAAACTACCCCTACTTCTACCCCTAAGGTCCTACCTACTAAGACTGCTAGTAAGGTATACCTAAACACCCCTAATAAACCTCTGCTGCCTGCTGCCTAACCTATCCTCTATGCCTACTGCCTTTATTATATAATAAAATAGACCCCCTCTAATAAGAGTCTTATCCCCTATTATATAGATACTACTAGTAAGTCCTCTACTATTCCTCTAGTATACCTTACTAACCCCTTCTAGCTAGTAGTAATAAATATATAGTATACTACTAGGCTTATAGTAAGCCTTATGTTTCTATAAGTTATTCCCCTCCCTATATATAGTTACTTTTATAACCTTTACTAGCCCTCTATTAACCCTTTATAGCTCTCTTATACTGCCTACTATATTACTACTAACCTCTACTACCTCTTTAATAAGATAGCTAAAGATAGCTCTACTGCCTTTAATAAGGACTAAGTAAGTTATTCTCTCCCTTTTATCCCCCTTTAAACACTTAGTAATCTACTAGTAATCCCCTACTGTCTATTTACTAACCTTCTGCTATATAGGAGGCTAACTTAGCCCTTTAAGTTATAGGCTAGAAAGCCCTTTAGGTAAAAGCAGCTTTAGCTAACCTTTCTAAAGCAAAACGTAAGGCTAAGGATACTAAGAAGGAGGTAAAGTTCTAGTTATAAGAGGTTATAGCTCTTATTAATAGTGTAGTTCTTACTAAGAAGTAGGTAACTACTACCTCCTGCTAGGCTGCTACCTAGGTAGCTACTATTACTACCCTTAAAGCGTAGACTAAAGCTATTAAGGCTTAAACCTAAGCTATTATTTAGATAGTAGGTCTTCTTTCTAGCGTTATAAGCTAACTTTATAAGTTTAATAAGATTTACTTATAGGTTATATATATTCTTTCTTACTAGCGCCCCCCTAGTGTACCCCTAGTGCTTTATATGCTAATTTTCCTCTAGAATTACTAGCCTCTTTAGGACCTTAATTCTAATTAAGGTTTTTCTTCTACCACTATAGGCTGAAATACTAAGGTAGCTAGTAATAAGAATACCTAATATCCCTCTATTCCCCCCCTTCTTCTCCCCCTCTCCCCTCCCTAGTGCCCCCTTAGTAGTACCTTTAGGTAGGGTCTTATTTTTTATGTTTTAGTAGATAATTTTTTAGTAGGTAGCTAGACCTTTTAGGGTCCTAAGATACTTTTAGGCCTTTAGGTAATTTAACTCTTCTTTCTTAGCCTATAGGCCTTCTTCCCTTATCTTTACTCCTTTAGTCTCCCTCTAGTAATCCCTTAGTATAACGCTTATTTATAGTTATCTCTTATAACTTATAATAAGTTACTTTAAGGCTTCTATAAGTTCTCCTCTTCTTTATACCCCTTCTACTTAATAAGATACTTTTAGTTTATTAGTAGTCCCTAGTAGGCTACTACTACCTCTACTTTATATATATCTTTATTATTCTTATTAATAGGGATGTCTTTACTTTCTTTAACGTTACTATAGAACTTTTTAAGTTATAAAGGTAAGAATATATTATAGATATAGTACTTTAATTACAGGTTAAGTTTATATACTGCCTCCCTATTAATCACCTATATAACTAAGAATAGGCCTAGATACTTATCTAAGAGCTTCTTAGAGGGTTATTTCTACTAGATGTTTTACGTTACTAGTAAGACCCTTTCTTTAACCTTAAACTTAATAGGAGTCCTTTATTAATTATACTATTTTACGTATATATTATTCAACTAGCTTAATAGCTATTAAATAGCCTCTTATTATTATCTTAATTAATTAACCCTTTCCTTTACTATAGGGACTATAGTCTAGTTTATCTTAATATAATAGATATTATAGGGTCCTTTTAGCTAGTAGCCTATTAGGGCTTCTGCTAGTAATACGCTAGTAGCGCTGTAGTAGGCGCTATTATAAATAAATTATACTATTAGTAGCTAGTCTGCCTAGTTATCCTACTTAATATTGCAGTAGGCTTATAGAAAATATTTAACGTTTTAATCTTACTGTTCTATCTAGCTGTTAGTTTAGGGGTAGTATATAGTACTTAGTTTCCTTTTAATAGCTAACTAGTAGTATACCTCTACCTAGAAGTAGCTAGTAAATAGTAATCCTTAGTCTAAGACTATTAACTTAGGTACTTTATACTATAATATAGCTCTATTTACTAGTATTATTACTAACGCGTTAGCCTTTATTAACTTATAGGTAGGTATATAGAGGGTGTATTTTATAAAACAGTTAACTACTACTATAATACTATTAAACTACTTACCTTTCTTCCTTCCTAACTTTAGGAGCTTTATAATAAAGTTAAGTAAGATACTTTACTATAGGTAGGTAGGCACTAGTAGGCTCCTAAGGGATCTATAAGGTGTGTAGTGCTGTAGTTTTATCTATTAACATACTGTATATATTTCAATATATTCCTTTATAACCTTTTTTATTAATTTCTAGAAGAAAGACTTAGCTAGATACTCTATTATGCAGCTATATCCTAGGTAGCTACTAGTTAGTTTATTATAGTACGCTATTAGTATCTTTATCCTAAACCTACTGTTTTTAGGGATAACTAATTATCCCCTATACCTTACTACACCCTCTATATCTCTACTCTAACCTACCTACTTCTGCTACGCTAATCCTAGCAGCTATAGGTTAGTCTTCTGCTCTATTCTAATCTTTTCCTTTAGTTTAGGTGTAAGGTCTTTAGGAAGTAGGGGCTGCCTCTAACCCCCTAGTGACCCTCTAGTAGCCTATATACGTCTAATGTATACTACCCTTAGCGAAAATTATATAAGAAAGTCTTTTAGGAACGCACTTCTCTTATAGTTAACTTCTTTATTAGTTAGTTAGTAATCTAGGTATTACAAAAGTCTATTAGCTAGGTTTAATTTCCTAGGTTAATATTTAATCTTAAAGTTAAATATAGAAAGGTTTTATAGTATTTACGCCTAGCAGCTATTTAGTTACAGCTTAGCAGTAAGGTAGCAGTAGCCTAGGTAATTAGTAAGAAAGATAGTTTAGTGCTAATTATATAGTAAGAAATAGTGCTATTACTCTGCTGCCTTATATATAGCTAGTAGCTTAGCCTCTAGTGTACTATATTATAGCTTTACTCCCTATAGTTTTTAAGATATATACGCTATAAGGTGCTATTACTAATTATATAGTTAGTATAATACTACCCTAATTATAAAAGTAAATATATCTGTCTCTATATAAATAGGTAGGTTTAGGTTAAAGTAGCGTAGTATAGAGGCTGTAGTAAATAAGGCTTTAAGCTGCTTAAAGGCCTCTAGTGCCTTACTAGTAATTAATAGGGGATAACCCCCCTTAGTAATTAGCTAATTAGTTAATAGGGTGTATACCTTTATGTAGTTTTAAATAAAACGTTAATAAAATCCTATAAACCCTAAGAAGACTTATATCTTATAGACGCTAGTAGGCGCTAGCTACTTAATAATAGCCTATATGCAGTCCTCTTCTATTATAATACTATCCTTAGAGACTATAAAGCCTAAGAAGCTAATAGACTGTTTATAGAATTTACACTTCTTAAGGTTAGCTACTAACCTAGTAGCGTCTAAGTAAGTAAGCACCTACTTTACTGCATCTATATAAGACTTTTTATCCTTTAAAAAGATAAGAATGTTATCTAGGTAAATAATATAGATAATATCTACTAGTCCTATAAGAGTATTATTAATATAGGCCTAAAAGGTAGCTAGTATGTTAATAAGCCTAAACAGCATTACTTAGTACTTAAAGTAACTATACTACATACAGAAAGCTATCTTTTATTTATCTCCCTTATAGATAGCTACCTAGTAGTACCTATCCTTTAAGTTAAACTTAGTGTACTACTTTACCTTTAATAAGCAGTTAAGAATCTTAGTAATTAAGGGTAATAGTATTTAATTCTTAATAGTAACGTAGTTAAGCCCCTAGTAGTTAATATAGAGGCGTAACTTACCCCCCTTCTTTAGTATAAATAGGATAGGTATACCTACTAGGCTCTTAGATTATTATATCTATCCTTTTGCTAGCACTTTCTTAATATACTCTTAAAGGGCAGCTAGCTTAGGCTCTGCTAGTAGGTAGATAGAGCCCTACAGTAGTTTAGTTCCTAGTTCTAAGTTAATAGTATACACCCTCTTACTAGTGCCCTCTTAGTGCCCCTTTACGTTAAAGACATAAGCCTAGTTAGCAGACTTATTTAGTAATATAGGTTCCTTTTTCTCTTACATCCTAACCTCTTATATATAATAGACTCTAGACCCTATTATAAAGGTTGCTTTAGCTTCCTTTATAGCCTTCTTAATAGCCCTTTACCTAATTACTAATTTAATATTCTCCCCTTTTAACTTATATATCTAATTTAGTGTTTTTTAGCTAAGGTTAGGGGACGCTAGTTACCCCTAGGGGATCCCTAGGATTATAACGTACTCCTCCTCTAGTGTTAATACTTAGAAATAATAGCTCTAAGCCTTCTTAGTGCTAAGGTTATCTATTACCTATATAACTAGGACTTTCTAACTATAGTTAGAAGCGCTTAATCTCTATAAGCCTTAAAGCTTTAGTCTGTTACTAGCCTACAGTAAGTAACTAGTTAGTAATAACACTCTCTAGTTAATTACATTATAATTAGCACCTATATTAATTATTACCTTCCCTTTCTTTTATATCTCCCTAACCCTTACCTATAGGGTTACCTTAAACTACTAGCAGCCTGTCTCCTTACCCTAAGGTATATTAATTATATTAACCTCTATTATAGCAGCTAGAAGGGTATACCTCCTACCTAAGTGTCTTAGTTAGCTACACTAATAGCAGTTAGTTTCCTAGCACTAATTAGAGTAGTAACCCTTATTATTATAATTATAGTATATAATAATTAAACAGTCTAGCGCTACTAACCCTCTGCTAGGTTATATACTATTCTGCTGCCCTATCTAGCTTAGTTTTAATAGTTTGTTACTTATTAGAGTAGGCCCTTCTAGGCTATGCATTATGTAAATATGTTTTATTTTCTAGGGGTCTAGTGATATATATTAAGTATAACTATTGTATTAAGTTTCTAACTAACAGTATCCTTAGAGCTTCTAGTAAAATCTCTTTTCTCTAACCTTTAGACTTCTATCCAGCCTTAATTATACT
This sequence comes from Colletotrichum lentis, assembly GCA_003386485.1. Classification (NCBI taxonomy): domain Eukaryota; kingdom Fungi; phylum Ascomycota; class Sordariomycetes; order Glomerellales; family Glomerellaceae; genus Colletotrichum; species Colletotrichum lentis. The sequence goes on from NWBT01000046.1 coordinate 822,334, forward strand.
GCACCCACTGGATAGCATAGATCACTACCTGCAGCTAGCCTAAGTGCTCCTTTATTATTATAATTTTAGATACGTTATCCTGCTTTTAGGCTATCCTACTAACAAAAGAGTAAAGCTGCTACTATAGGGCCTACCTTACCCTAATAATTAGGCCTATATTAGCTACTAGGCTGTTAAGAAGTAAGATTACTAATCTAACGCTAGTAATATTAATTACTATATAGTTATCTATTCTGCTATTAATAGTAATAATATTATATAGAGAGTTTCCTTTATACTGCTTAATAATAGAGCTTATTTAAGCTGTTATAAACTATTTTATAACCTCTAAGGGGTTATAATTAAGAGGGGTGCCTAGTTTAAAGGGGTTGTCTAGGTTAAGTATAGGTATAACTAAGTAGGATAAGGAGTTAATAAGATTAGACTTAATAAGATTAGAAAGGAGGATTTAATTTAGTTACTTTAGTAGGTTTTAGGATAATTTATCTAAACTGCAGGTTTAGTAGGTTATAGGTATAGTTAATAGGAGAATCCTAGGAGATTCTATCCTAGCTGACTATATATACCTAACAAGCCTGCCTCTTAAGGTTAAATACCTCTATAGTTAAGAGTTCTTAACCTTAGTAGTATAGACCTTAAGAGCAAAGCTATCTCTAGTAAGTTAATCTAGCATTAAGTAGACTATACTAACCCCTATAGTACTATATGTTCTTAAACAAGCTACCTTACTAAGTTAACAGCATAAGAATAAGGTATAGTGCTTATATTAGGCTAACTACTATTGTTTTTTTTTGCATTATGTAACTAATCTTAACTATAGGATCTAATTAGTTTTACGCTAGTTTAATTAGCGTTCTTAAATTAGAGTAGGTATGTCTTATAGTTTAGTTTTTACTTCTATAGAGGTTATTTAAAGTATCTCCTAAGGTAGCCACTAGGTAGGCCCCTAGGGTGTACTCCCCTAGTAATTAGTAGATATCTAGGCCCTCTATATAATTTTCCTAGTTGTTTCTGCTTGCTTTATAATCTTATCTAACGCTTCTTAATTATCTAGTAGCCTATAGGCTATAATCTTATCTTATAAGTTAGGGAGGATATAGTTAACTACGTTAATTACCTACAGCCTCTCTAGTAGCTAGTTAGAGTATTCTGCTTCTAAAGCTTTATACTAGTTAATAAAGGTTTAGTATAATTATCCTAGTTTCTAGCGTTTATCCTCTAACTCCGCTACTACATTATACGCCCTTATATTCTTATTAGTAACGCTATTATATAGCTACTTCTCTATTACTAGCTATATAACTTTCGTTTAGTTATTTCTATAGTGTACGTCTATATAGGTAGCCTACTAGCAAGCTATAGGTCCTTTAAGGTATCTACCTACATAGATTACCTAATTACAGTTATTATCTATACTAGAAATAATAAATTAACCTATAAGCTTAAACTAAAAGTTAGATAGCTTAGCCTAGCTCCTACCTTTATAATGTAGGGGCGCTATATATTTTCTATAATTATTTAGTTTTTATTATTTAGGTGCTACCTGCTTCTTAACTAGTATACCCCTAGTAAGCAGCATATTAATATTAGCACTATTTTAAAGTACTAACATAAGGTTAAGGTTCTTCTACTTTCTAGCCTTATTAATTTTATCCTAGAGTATTCTTTAGACTTACTTTACTGTTATCTTATTAACAGCCTTATAGGTGTACTTATTAGCTACTAAGGTATTTATATTATTATCCTAGTAGCTACTAAGGGTGCCCTAGTAGTCTCTACTGCTGCTCTTATTACAGCTAGTAGTCTCTTAGTAGGTTAAGACCTTATTATTATCTATTATGCTAGTTTCTTATATATCCTATCTATTATAGGTGCTATTCCTCTAGGAGGTAGTAGTAGTTCTCTTAGGTGCTATCTTACTCTACTAGTTAGTACGCCTAAAGGTAGGTAGAGGTTAAAACGTATTATAGGCTAGGATTATATAGAGTAGTAGAGTTACTAATAGTAAGGTAGGGGTCTATTAGTTATATTATTTTAACCTACTCCTACCTACTAGGTAGGCAGTAGTAGTCCTCTTCTATTCTATCCTAGCACTCCTACTAATAATAGTCCCCTAATAGTCTTATAATAACGCCTTAATTACGTTATTAAGCTGTAGGTTAGCTGCTAGTGCTCCTCTAGTGCTTACCCCTAATAACCTAATATATCTAATTATTAGGCACCCCTAATAATCTAACCTATCTATTACCTACAGTTATCTATCCTATCCCTCTATATAGGTTATACTGCTAACAGCCCTAATAATAACGTAGGGAAGTAACTAGTCTACTATAGCATAGGATAGGTAAGAGCCTACCTTACTACCTAGAAGGAGCTAGCATAACTATAAGAGATTTACTCTACCTAGTTCCTATTAGCCTTATTATTTATAGTAGTATGCTAGTAAGTTACCTAAGAGAAGCTACCCTCTAGGGAAGCAGTAGCGTAGGTAATATCTATTAGCTTAAAAGACATTAAGATAGTATTAAGGCCTAAGAAGCCTATAGACCTTAATAAGAGGATACTAATAGACCTTTTAGAGTAATTCTACCTACTGTTTAATTTAGTAAAGGTAAATCCCCTACTACCTTTTTAACTAGGTGTTAACTATAAGATTAACCTAGAAAAGGGGCTAGATAGTAAGAAGCTAGTGCTCCCTTAGGGACCTCTATATAATATATCCTATAAAGAGCTCCTTATCCTAAAGAAGACCTTAGAGGACCTCCTAGATAAAGGCTTTATATACGCTAGCAGCTCTACTGCTAAGGCGCTAGTGCTTTTTATAAATAAGCTAGGGGAGAGACTTTACTTCTATATTAATTACTATATACTTAACCTTATTATAAAGAAAGACTACTATATACTACCCTTAATATTAGAGACTCTTTAGGGGGTAGCTACTACTAAGTAGTATATTAAGCTAGATGTTATTACTGCATTCTATAAAATCTAGGTTATAAAGAGATATAAAGGAAAGACAGCTTTCTATATAAAATACAGCCTGTTTAAGTAGCTAGTTACTCTCTTTAGCCTTACTAAGGCGTTAGTAACCTTCTAGTAGTATATTAATACTATTCTCTAGAAATACCTTAATAACTTTATTATAGTATACCTTAATAATATACTTATCTTTATAAGCAGCTCTAAGAAGGACTAAATAGATAAGGTACGCTAAGTGCTATACACCCTAAGGGCAGCTAGTCTTAACCTAGACCCTAATAAGTGTAAGTTTGTAGTTACTACTATAAAATATATAAGCTTTATTATTAATATAAAGTAAGAACTATTCTATAACCTAGATAAGGTTAAAGCTATTATTAAGTAGCTAGCGCCTACTAGCGTAAAGAGGGTGTAAAGTTTCCTAAGATTTATAAATTACTACTGTATTTTCCTACTAGACTATATAGCACTTATAAAGCCCTTAATAGCCCTTATAAAGAAGGGGGTAGCCTTCTAGTAGTTACTAGTAGAGGATACAGCCTTCTAACACCTAAAGGAGCTTTTTATAAAGCAACTAATGCTCTACTAGTTTAACCTAAATACCTCTACTACTATAGAAACTAACTGCTTTAGCTATACCCTAGGGGAGGTAATATCTTAAGAAAATAAGAATAGGAATACCTATATAGTAGCCTACTACTTATAAAAGCTTACACCTACATAATATAACTATTTTATATATAATAAGAAGTTATTAGTAATACTAATATACCTTTAGGCGTAGAGAGTAAAGCTCTAAAGTACTACTAGGTTCTAAGTATTAACTAATTACTAAAGCCTATAGTACTTTATAAAGAAGTAACAGCTTACTAAATAGTAGAGCTAGTAGGTAGAGGAGCTTACCTAGTATAACTTCTACCTTAAGTATAGGCCTAGAAGATTAGCAGTAGTACTAGACGCTTTATCTTATAGAGAATAGGATACATTAAAGGAATAGGGTAATAAGAGAAAGTAGGGCTAGGTTATCTAAGTTATCCCTAATAAGGCCTAGCTAGTCCCTACCTAACGCACTACACCTAAGGTCCCTAATATAGTAGTCTTCCTAAGTAATAATAAGCTATAATAGTTATAGAATAACACTATAGCTAGTAATAAGGACTACTAGAGAGTATATACTACTATATACTAGCAGGCCTATAGCTTTCTGCTAGTGCTTTAGCTAAAAGCATAGATTGTAGAGTACTATATTAACTAATACTATTAGCTCCTTTTTAGGGATAAGATATAAGTCCTAAGAAGCTGTAATTTAGATAATCCTCTTAACTAACTGTAAATAGTAACATATAGAAATTATATAATATACTAACTGCTGCCTACCTAAGGCGTAATAGGATGCTAAAACTAATTATATAAAAGTAGTACTAGCTACACCTAGAGAGACTAGTTAGAAGGTTTATTAGTAACTATAACGTCTATAGTTACAGCTATATCTAGTAGCAGGCTAAAAAGGGCTTACTGCAGCCCCTACTAGTGCCTAGCTAGAGGTAGTTAGAGATATCTATAGACTTTATTATTTACCTCCTACTAATAAAGACAAAAGGCGCCTATTACTTATAGGTTATTATAGACTAGCTAGGTAAAGGCGTTATACTAAAAGATATAAAGATAATAAAAGTAGAGGCCTATATAGAGCGCTTTATAAAGATCTTCTACGCTACCTATAGGATACTAAAAACTATAGTTAGTAATAAGGGGATTAACTAGACTAACTGCTTCTATAGACGCTTCTATAAGCTTACTAGTGCCTAGTAGCTACTTAGTATCTCCTTTTATCCTTAAATAGATAGTAGCACTAAGTAGTTTAATTAGAAGATCTAGGCTATCCTCTAGATAGTTATATACTTTACTTAAGATAACTAAGATAGGTACTTACTAGCTACCTAGCTAGTACTTAATATCTAAACTACTACTACTATAAGGTTTAGCCTTTTCTTCCTTAATTATAGGTTTTATATAGACCTATTTCCTATAGTAGATATATAGCTAGAGGACAGCTAGGAGGTAGCTGCTGCTAAGCTAGTGTAGCACTAGAAAGACACCCTCTATATAGTATAGGCTGTAATAATAGCAGCTAAGTATAACTAAGAGGAGTTAGTAAACTGCTACTATAGCCCTATAGAGAGGTATTAGGTAGGAGATATAGTCTAGCTATCCCTAGCTAATATAACTACACCTAAACCCTTAAGGAAACTTAATTAGCTACACTATAAGTATAAGGTTATAAAGATTATCTCCTCTAACATAGTAGAGCTAGATATACTAAGAGGGGTGTATAAGGTTTTTAATGTAGATCTCCTCTAGAGGGCACCTAGTAATCCCCTCCCTAGATAATAAGTAGATAACTTCTATCTACTACTTATTACCTACATTAAGGCTAAACCTAAGTAGGCTATTAAGAAGATCTTAGCTATAAGGGAGTATAGTAGAAATAAGGCGCTCTAAGTGCTAGTTAAATAGGTAGGGTATAGTAAGCCTACTTAGGAACCTTTAGATTAGGTTAAAGATATATAAGCTTAGAAGGACTATAGGTAGGCTACTAGGGGGGCACTAAGGCCTAAGGGGGGGGATACTATTACAGGCTTTACTATAGATAATAAGCATAAGTAGAGCCTACATATAGAATAACCTTTTGCTAACTACAGCCTACCTAGTAGGCTGCTAATTATCCCCTAGAGAGCAGCTAGAGTGTAGATTCTTCTATCTCCCCTCTTTAGTATAGATATATTTAATTAAGGCACCCCTATTATTAACTAATAACAGCCCTACCCCTTATAGGTGCCTATAAGTGCTAGATTTCCTTAGTTTCTAATTATATAACTAAAAGTCTTAATTAGAGATAGATATTAGACCTTAGCTGCTTACTTCTAATTAGGAGGATAAATATATATAACTAATTCTTCTCTATTAATTTAGATATAGATCCTTTAGATTGACTTAGAGCCTTTTATTATAATTTACCTTTAATTATAGTTATATAAGATATATAGGAGTTTCTCTCTTAATTAGTTATAGGAGTAAGTCCTAATTAAAACCTTTATAGCTTTAATTAAGATAGTTTACTTACGCTAGTTAAGAGGTATCTTATATTAGCTTTAGTAGGTTATAGTAATTATTCCTAGTCACCTTACTGATCTAGCTATCCTACTTTACTATACCTTTTTAGTACCTAACCTTACTAAGGAGGAATAAGAGGGGTAGAAAGTATTTAAGAAGAAAGGTAATATAGAGAGCTTATTAGCTTTAATTATAGTATAAGTTAATAAAGGATATATTATAAAGGCCCTACTAAACACTAAGTATAATGCTTATACTATAGTAAATTATATCTTTAGTTATTTTGTTTACTTACTGCTTATAGACTAGACTAGATATACACTTAGCACCTTTACTAATAGGAGTATAATAGTCTATACCTAAGAGGTAGCTACTCTCTAGCTAGAGGTTAGTAGTTATATATAGACTATCTATAAATACATTATTAATAGTCTAGATAAAGATATATTACTTAGAAAACTATAAATAAAAGCTAACTATATAGTATATAATATAGGGAAATAACTAGTCTACTATAGTATAGAATAAGTAAGAGTCTACCTTACTACCTAGAAGGAGCTAGTGTAACTATAAGAGATTTACTCTACTTAGTTCCTATTAGCTTTATTATTTATAGCAGTATACTAATAAGTTACCTAAAAGAAGCTACCCTCTAGGGAAGCAGCAGTATAGGTAATATCTATTAGTCTAAAGAATATTAAGATAGCATTAAGGCCTAAGAAGCTTATAGACCTTAATAAAAGAATAATAGTAGACCTATTAGAGGAATTCTACTTATTATTTAACTTAGTAAAGGTAAATCCCTTACTACCCTTTTAACTAAGCGTTAACTATAAGATTAACTTAGAAACAAGGCTAAACAGTAAGAAGCTAGCACTCCCCTAAAGGCCTCTCTATATAATATATCCTATTTAAGAACACTAATTAAACTAGTGTAGAGCTAATTAGATCCTCTAGTTAAGATTAGTTACATAATACAAAAGAAAACAACAGTAGTTAGCCTAATATAAGCACTATACCCTATTCTTATGCTGTTAACTTAGTAAGGTAGCTTATTTAAAAATATATAGGACTATAGGGGTTAGTATAGTCTGCTTAATACTAGATTAACTTTCTAGAGATAGCTTTACTCTTAAGGTCTATACTACTAAGGTTAAGAACTCTTAACTATAGAGGTATTTACCTTAAGACGTAGGCTTATTAGGTATATATAATTAGCTAGAATAGAATCTTCTAGGATTCTCCTATTTACTATACCTATAACCTACTAAACCTACAATCTAGATATATCTCCTATAACCTACTAAACCTACAATCTAGATAAATCTCCTGTAACCTACTAAACCTATAATTTATATAAATTATCCTAAAACTAAAGTAACTAAATTAAATCCTCCTTTCTAATCTTATTAGGTCTAATCTTATTAAGTCTATATCCTACTTAGTTATACCTACACTTAACTTAAATAACCCTTTTAATATTAACGCCTCTTTTAATTATAACCTCTTAGAGGTTATAAAACAGTTTATAATAGCTTAGATAAGCTCTATTATTAAGTAGTATAGAGAGAACTCTCTATATAATATTATTACTATTAATAGTAGAATAGATAATTATATAGTAATTAATATTACTAGTAATAGATTAGTAATCTTACTTCTTAACAGCCTAGCAGCTAATATAGGCCTTATTATTAGGGTAAGGTAGGCCTTATAGTAGAGGCTTTACTTTTTTGTTAGTAGGATAGCCTAGTAGAGGGAGAATAAATTAACTATTACTAAGATAAAGCGCTTAGGCTAGCTGTAGGTAGTAATCTATACTATCTAGTAGGTGTAGTATAAAGTAGCTCTAAGTATACTACACCTACTAGATAGCGTAGATTACTATATATAGCTAGCCTAAGTGCTCCTTTATTATTATAATTTTAGATACATTATCCTGCTTCTAGGCTATTTTGCTAACAAAAAAGTAGAGCTACTGCTGTAGGGCCTACCTTACCCTAATAATTAGGCCTATATTAGCTGCTAGGCTGTTAAGAAGTAAGATTACTAATCTAATGCTAGTAATATTAATTACTATATAGTTATCTATTCTACTATTAATAGTAATAATATTATATAGAGACTTTCTTCTATACTACTTAATAATAAAGCTTATTTAAGCTATTATAAACTGTTTTATAACCTCTAAGGGGTTATAATTAAGAGAGATACCTAGTTTAAAGGGGTTATTTAGGTTAAGCGTAGGTATAACTAAGTAGGATAAGGAGTTAATAAGATTAGACTTAATAAGATTAGAAAGAAGGATTTAATTTAGTTACTTTAGTAGGTTTTAGGATAATTTATTTAAACTATAGGTTTAGTAGGTTACAGGTATAGTTAATAGGAGAATCCTAGATTCTATCCTAGCTAACTATATATACCTAATAAGCCTACCTCTTAAGGTTAAATACCTCTATAGTTAAGAGTTCTTACTATAAACCTTAGTAGTGTAGACCTTAAGAGTAAAGCTATCTCTAGTAGACTATACTAACCCCTATAGTACTATATATTCTTAAATAAGCTACCTTACTAAGTTAACAGCATAAGAATAGGGTATAATGCTTATATTAAGCTAACTGCTGTTCTTTTTTGTTTTTTTGCATTATGTAACTAATCTTAACTACAGGATCTAATTAGTTCTATACTAGTTTAATTAGCGTTCTTAAATAGTTATACTTAAAATATATTACTAGACCCCTGGAAAACAAAACACATTCACATAATACATAGCCTAGAAGGGTATAATATGTCCTATAAAGAGCTTTTTATCCTAAAGAAGACTCTAGAGAACCTTCTAGATAAAGGCTTTATATACACTAGCAGCTCTACTACTAGGGCGCTAATACTATTTATAAAGAAACTAAGGAGGGGACTTTACTTCTATATTAATTATTATATATTTAACCTTATTATAAAGAAAGACTATTATATACTACTTCTAGTATTAAAGACTCTCTAGAGGGTAGCTACTACTAAGTAGTATACTAAGCTAGATGTTATTACTTTATTCTATAAGATCTAAGTTATAAAGAAGTATAAAGAAAAGATAGCCTTCTATATAAGATACAGCTTATTTAAGTAGCTAGTTACCCTTTTTAGCTTTACTAAGGCGTTAGTAACCTTCTAGCAGTATATTAATACTATCCTCTAGAAATACCTTAATAACTTTATTATAGTATATCTTAATAATATACTTATCTTTATAAGTAGCTCTAAAAAGGATTATATAGAGAAGGTGTACTAAGTGCTATACACCCTAGGGGTAGTTAGTCTTAACTTAGACCCTAATAAGTATAAATTTATAGTTACTACTATAATATATATAGGTTTTATTATTAATATAAGGTTAGGCCTATCTTATAACCTAAATAAGGTTAGAGTAATTATTAAGTAGCTAATACTTACTAACGTAAAAGAAGTATAAAGTTTCTTAGGATTTATAAATTACTACTATATTTTTCTTTTAGACTATAGAACACTTATAGAGCCCTTAATAGCCCTTATAAAGAAGGAGGAAACCTTCTAGTAGTTAGTAGTAGAAGATATAGCCTTCTAATACTTAAAAGAGCTTTTTATAAGATAACTAATACTCTACTAGTTTAACCTAAATACCCCTACTACTATAGAGACTAACTGCTCTAGCTATACCCTAGAGGGAGTAATATCTTAAGAAGATAAAAATAAGAATACCTATATAGTAGCCTACTACTTATAAAAGCTTATATCTATATAATATAACTACCTTTTATATAGTAAAGAGTTATTAGCTATACTAATATACCTTTAGGTGTAGAGGGTAGAGGTTTAAAGTACTACTAAGTTCTAAGTATAAACTAACTACTAGAGTCTATAGTACTTTATCAAGAAGTAATAGCTTACTAAGCAGTGGAGTTAGTAGGTAGGAAAGCTTACTTAGTATAACTTCTACTTAAAATATAGGCCTAGAAGGTTAGTAGTAGTCCTAGACACCCTATCCTATAGAGAATAAAATACACTAAGGGGATAAATTAATAAGAGAGAATAAGGCTAGGTTATCTAAGCTATCTCTAATAAGGCCTAACTAGTTCCTACCTAACGTACTACACCTAAAGTTCCTAATATAGTAGTCTTCCTAAGTAATAATAGGCTATAATAGTTATAGAATAATATAGTAGTTAGTAATAAAGATTACTAAAGAGTATATACTGCTATATATTAGTAGGCCTATAGCTTCCTACTAGAGCTTTAGCTAAAGGCGTAGATTATAGAGTGCTATATTAACTAGTATTATTAGCTTCTTTTTAGGAATACAATTTAGGTCCTAGGAAGCTATAATTTAGATAATCGTCTTAACTAGCTGTAGATAGTAATAATATGGAAATTATATAATATACTAACTACTATCTACCTAAGGTATAATAGGATACTAAAGCTAATTATATAAAAGTAATACTAGCTATATTTAGAGAAACTAGTTAGAAGGTTTTTTAGTAACTATAATATCTATAGTTATAGCTATATCTAGTAGTAGGCTAAGAAGGGCTTACTGCAGCCTCTACTAATACCTAACTAGAGGTAGTTAAAGGTTTCTATAAACTTTATTACCTACCTTCTACTAATAAAGATAAAAGGCGCTTACTACCTATAGGTTATTATAGACTAGCTAGGTAAAGGTATTATACTAGAAGATATAGAAATAGTAGAAGTAGAGGCCTATATAAAGCACTTTATAAAGATCTTCCTATAGAATACTAAAGACTATAGTTAGTAATAAAGGAAGTAACTAAACTAGTTACTTCTAGAGGTATTTCTATAAGCTTACTAATACCTAGTAGCTACTTAGTACCTCCTTCTATCCCTAAATAGATAGTAGCACTAAGTAGTTTAATTAAGAGATCTAAGCTATCCTCTAGATAGTTATATACTTTACTTAAGATAGCTAAGATAGATACTTACTAGCTACCTAGCTAGTGCTTAATAACTAAACTACTACTAATATAGGATTTAGCTTTTTCTTTCTTAATTATAGGTTCTATATAAACCTATTTCCTATAGTAGATATATAACTAAAGAATAGCTAAAAGGTAGCTACTCCTAAGTTAGTATAGCGCTAGAAAGACACTCTCTATATAGTATAGGTTATAATAATAGCAGCTAAGTATAACTAGAAGGAGTTAGTAAACTACTACTATAGCCCTATAGAGAGGTACTAAGTAGGAGATATAGTCTAGCTATCTCTAGCTAATATAACTACACTTAGACCCTTAAGGAAGCTTAATTAGCTATATTATAAGTATAAGATTATAAGGATTATCTCCTCTAATATAGTAGAGCTAGATATACTAAAGGGAGTATATAAGGTTTTTAATATTAACTTACTTTATAGAGCACTTAGTAACCTCCTACCTAAGTAGTAGAGAGATAACTTCTACCTACTGCTAGTTACTTATATAGAGGGTAAGCTTAAATAAGCTATTTAAGAACGCTAATTAAACTAGCGCAGAACTAATTAGATCCTATAGTTAAGATTAGTTACATAATATAAAACAAAAACAAAAAAAACCTAACAGCAGTTAGCCTAATATAAGCACTATACTCTATTCTTATGCTGTTAACTTAGTAAGGTAGCTTATTTAAGAATATATAGTACTATAGGAGTTAGTATAGTCTTAATGCTAGATTAACTTACTAGAGATAGCTTTACTCTTAAGGTCTACACTACTAAGGTCTGCAGTAAGAATTCTTAACTATAGAGGTATTTAACCTTAAGAGGTAGGCTTATTAGGTATATATAATTAGCTAGGATCGAATCTTCTTTACTATAACCTACCTAACTTATAATCTAGATAAATCTCCTATAACCTACTAAACCTATACTTTAGATAAATTATTCTAAAACTAAAGTAACTAAATTAAATCCTTCTTTTTAATCTTATTATATCTAATCTTATTAAGTCCTTATCCTACTTAGTTATACCTATGTTTAACTTAAATAACCTTTTTAATATTAACGCCCCTCTTAATTATAACCCCTTAGAGGTTATAAAATAGTTTATAATAGCTTAAATAAGCTTTATTATTAAGTAGTATAAAAGGAACTCTCTATATAATATTATAACTATTAATAGCAGAATAAATAACTATATAGTAATTAATATTACTAACGTTAGACTAGTAATCTTACTTCTTAATAGCTTAGTAGCTAATATAGGCCTTATTACTAAGGTAAGGTAGGCCTTATAGTAGAGGCTCTGCTTCTTTATTAGTAGGATAGCCTAGCAGAGAGAGGATAAATTAACTATTACTAAGATAAAGCGCTTAGGCTAGCTGCAGGTAGTAATCTACACTATCTAGTAGGTGTAGTATAATTAAGAGATAGAAGTCTAAAGGTTAGAGAAAAGAGATTTTACTAGAAGATCTAAGTATACTATTAGTTAGAAACTTAATATAATAGTTATACTTAATATTTATTAGTAGACCCTTAGAAAATAAAACATATTTATATAATATATAGTCTAGAAGGGCTTAAATAAGCTATAAAAAAGATCTTAGCTATAAGAAAGTATAGAGGCAATACTAAAGTGTAGTAAGCACTTATTAAATAGGTTAGTATAGTAAACCTACCTAAGAACCTTTAGACTAAGTTAAGGACACTAAAGCTATAAAGAAGTATAAGTAGGCTACTAAGGGGGTACTAAGGCCTAAGGGGGGGGATATTATTATAGGCTTTACTATAGAAGATAAGTATAGGTAGAGCTTATATATAGAATAACCTTTTGCTAACTACAGCCTAACTAGTAGGCCTCTAGGTAACCCCTAGAGATTAGCTATTCTATAGATTCTTCTCTCCTTCCCTCTTTAGTGTAAATATATTTAATTAAGGCACTCCTATTATTAACTAATAACAGCACTACCCCTAATATTATACTTAGTATATATTACTAAACCTCTAGAAAATTAAATATGTTTATATACTATATAGCCTAGAAGGGTATAAAAAGCTTTATAATATTACTTTTCATAGCTATAATTAAAAAGATACCTAAGAAGCTCTTCTCTAAGAGGCTATATTAAATTAAAAAAGTAAAATATATATAGATAGAAGTTATTAGCCTATAGCTAGAGCTACCTAGCAGTAATAAAGACTAAAGAGACTGCTATAGGCTTTATTCTAAACAGTAGGCTTTATAGCAGCTTAAAGCATATAAGAAAGAAGTTACTAAGAGCTTATTTAGGTAGTACAGGCTAAGCGTAAGGGTAATATAATAGTTATATATATATATAGACATAACGTACAATATACATAATCAATATCTAAGGTAACCCTAGCAACTTTAACAATAAGAAAAGACATAGGCTAATATCTATATTAATTAGAAAGGGTTTTATATCTCTGTTAGCGGTCACCTAACACTTAGCAGCTAGTCCCTTAGGAATACATAAACTCTTGTGCGCACTTAGAATTACCCCCTTCGTGTGATGCTAAAGAAAGCGCAAGCTATTTGCTTTCAAAATGAGCCAAAGCCCGACCGTAAAATCCTATCTTGCCCTGGGAGTATAGATGGATGATACCAGCCAGATCCCGAGCGTCCTGGTCAGCGAGGGTCTTTGAGAGTCTGTGATCTGCGTGAGCATCTTGCTCAGCGTCCCGCACCATTTTTGTATAAGACTCCTGGTCTGCCCACATTCCCACCTCATCTTGGTCCAGTGGCCGGCCTGTCTCATCATACTTCTCCGGTTGGTTTAAAAGGCGAGGCACCGTAGACAGGAAGCAAGGGGCGTCAACCAGCTCCCAGGGTAGCACATAGGAGTTCTCCCAGTCGATCACGCCTAGAACGTCGTACTTTTTAGTAACGATAACGTTGCTATGGAAGAGATCGGCGTGGCGAATAGGGAATGGTCCTTCCTGTGTGAAAATTCTACCGCTACTAGCCAATTTGGCAAGCCGGCTTGGAAATTGCTTGCTTCCTTCCAGAATTTCGTCAATTACTGACGCTGGTAAGTTTTGCCGGAGGTAGCTTTCGTCGTAAGGAAACTTAAGACTAGAAGCCCATGCCTTGATGAAAGATGCTGCCGTATCGAACGGTCCACCGATGCCTGGGATAGCACCCACGGCGAAGCTACCGTCTGTGTGGCGGGTAACAGCACCAATCTGTGGAAGACGGACTGAGGCGATCTGAACCTGTCCTCCAAGGTGAGCTTGGGGATTCTAAATAGAAGGAGCTGATATGGGGTGTCGTGGAATTGGAACTCACATGTGCAGCCGCCATTGTGCGGTAGAAATTCTCACGATGCTGGCGTGGAATAAGGCCCCAATCGGCCCTCTCATAGTTGCGAGCTTCATCTGCAGCTGTGTTGCCAGGCAAAAATTCAAGTAAGACATAAGAAGATCGCGCAATATTGGCATCGTTGAGTTCGAACGCAAAGATACGAGGTACCGGGGCTCCAGCCTCGGTTAACAGCATCGTAGTATCGATTTCGATGCGTAATTTCTGGGAGGTCTCAGGAGTCGACTCGTTGAGCTGAACGCGGGCAAGCCAGCGGGTTCCGTCTTCGAATTCTAGCAGACGCGCGAGAGAGCTGCCACCAACCCTGTAGTTCGGAAGCAACTTGCAAGGCGATCCATTGTTAGCTCGAGACGCAATATTGCAAATGTTCACCCAGTCGGTCCGCTCGAGACAGGCGCTCGCTTGAGGTCTCATGGAAACATTTGGATCAATCCAATTCCATTCAAGCGATAGTTTGTCGTCTCCGTGAAAAGTCATGGCGGCCTGAACGTTAAGAAATGGGTCTGAGTGGAAAACAAGCCTAAGGATGCAAATCCGATATAATAGAGAGTTCGTGCCCAAAAAAGCTGGGGTTCAATATTTGTTTATACTTGGACCCCGCTCGGCCGGGCGGTCGTTGAGGAGGAGCAGGTGTAGCGAAAACGCGGCTTTGCCCCACTCATCCAGTCGATACAAGGACTCTGATTGATTAGGTAGATCATAAGGACTAGTGGAGGGCCAAGGATTTGAACGAGCCTTGCGGCCCACAAACCGCTTACCCCGGACCCTTGTATTATGTATATAAGCACTGACGCTACCCATTTTAGCGTCTTGATGGCAATACCCAGGTAGTGAGAAACAGGGACCATTGCGAATGACATAAGCATATGCTGACATTACCTTCTAGACTCAGTAATGCACTGGTGTCTTAATACATCTGGATTTTCGGTGTAAAATACTCTATCAATACATCGACAATGTGCTAGTTCGAATGTGCGTTCCACGACATTTATTCGACTGCATCTCAAAATTCTCCATGAATAAAGCCTGCGTATTTCCCAAGCTTAGATTCGGAATCAACAGCATCGTCATCTGGCCGCTCCCAGCCACACTTCGAGCACTTCTTCCCCTTTTCAATCCCGCCGCCGTTGCAGCCAAAGGCCCGACAATTAGTAGTCATGCTTGTGGACACGGAATCCACAGGTTCACTGACTTCTATCGCTTGGCTCTACAAAGGGAACAGAGGTAGTATTAGTACAGACGGCGCACTCTTCCAGCCTGTCAAGGCCACACAAAATAACAGACCGAACTCACTAAGTAAAAGGACGATAGCTCTACTGGTGCCATTTTTGTGGATTCTTTTCTTAGCATAGAAGTACAGATGATGTTGTTTCGGTCGATTGTGTTGACTGACAGACAGAAACTTAATAAGGTTAGGTGTCACCTACTTATAGCAATAGGTTAGTGTCGAATTGACAGGGGTAATAGTAATAGGTCAATATTACGTATATTATGCGTTATGTGTGTATCTCTATGTGTGTAACTATGACTATTACGTTGCCCTTTTGCTTAGCCTTGCTGCCTAACTAGGCCCTTAGTAACCCCCTTTTTAGGTGCCTAAGGCCTCTATAAAGCCTACTGCCTAGGGTAAAGCCTACAGCAGTCCCTCTAATATTTACTAAGTAACTAGGCTAAATTAGGCTAATAACTTCTATCCCTATACACCCTTTCTAGCGTGTATAAAATACCTTCTATAGGACCCTCTAATTTAACATACCCCCTTAGGGAAAGCCTTTTTATAGGCCTTTATAGCTTACAGCTATAAAAAGTAAAGCCTTTACTTTATAATACCTTATGTAAAAAGCACTTAGAAAGGGCTTTCTTATAATCTATAGTGCTTATAAGGTACTAATGTATAGGAGATTATAAGTCTTCTTAACAGCCTATATATCCTCCTTTATTATCTATACTTCTAAGTAAGCTTTATCTTTAGTAAGCTCTTATATATAGTTATATTTAAAAAACACCTTCTTATTAGTTATATTTATCTATTATAAGAAAGCTTTATACTTTAATAGGTTAAGAGCCTTAGTAAGTATATCTACTATAAGCTTTATAGATAGTATATATATAATATTGATATACTACTAAGTAACCTCCTATTATAACTAGTAGTTATAAATATCTATATAATATAACTTTATATAGAGCTTTAAGACCTATGTGACGTAGTAGCATACGTCTAGCAGCGTCTATACGCTCTACGCGCAGACAGTTAGTTTAATTCTAACTGCAGGAAGCTACTTTTATAGAAGTCTAATTAGCTACTAGAGCCCTACAAAAGTAGAGCCTTAGGCCCTATATGCATAATAAGGCTCTAATAATAGTGCACCCTACCTATGTATTATATTTTCCCTTTGTAATAATCCTATATTATATTAGGTAAAAACAAGCTAACCTTCTAATATTTAATAATAGGGTAGTTTTCTTTCTATATAAATTACAAGAGGTTTTTCTCTCTATATATAGATTAACTGTATTATGTATATAGTATAGTGTAAAGGAATACCTTACTTATTCCTACTTAGATAGTGAATAATATAAGACTTCTCTTACTATATAAAGGCCTAAAAGCTCTTATAGTTTAGTAAATTATCTATAAAGCTTACGTTAGAGGTAACCTCTAAGGCGTCTTTATTACTACTAAGCTTAGCGCTAAATTAAACTAGAGGTAATATATATAATAAAGGTATAATAATATATAGTTAGTAGCCTTTTAGTAGGCTTTACTTAGGTTCTAGTTAAACCTTATAAGCCTACTTACTATAAAAGTAATATTAAAGCGTATTATAATAGCAGCATAAAGGATTATACTAATCTTCTGCTAGTATTTATTTATCTTATAATATGCTACGTTATTAGTATGTAGTAGAAGCTCTTCCTTTAGTAATAAGGTAAATTTATATATATTATCTATAACGTTAGTATATATAGGGAGCAGTTTTATAGCCTTCTCTATATATACTGCTTATAAGAGCTAGAGTCTCCTACTTATATAGTTATATACGACTTTAAGGCCTAGGAACTACTAGAGCTCCTAGCCTCCTTTAAGGTAATACTTTACTTAGAGGGCTCTTAGCTTCTTAATTACTATATACTTATAGGCCTTTAGAAACGCTAATATACAGTTATTAATATAAAAGAAGAATATAATCTAGCCTTTCTGTTAGTAGTAATCTTTACCTATAATATATCAAAAGCCTTATATAATAAGTTCTACTTTAAAGTGCTATTACTAGAGGAGAGGTAATTAGTATAAGCTATAGAGGGCTTTCTAAAGGCGTATAATAACGCCTTTCTTATAGTAACCTAGTAGTAACTCTATATATACCTTCTTATTAATATCTATATAGATAAATATAGTAATAGTATTATATTAAAGCAGCTTTAAGTTAAAGCAGGCAGCTAGGGCTATTAATATTTAAAAGAATATACTTACTAATATAGCTGTATATATATTATATAAATCTTTTACCTATTAGTTACTATATATAATAAGCCTTACTTTTACCTTTATAAGGTAGCTATACTTATTAAGCTTATATATATAGACCTAAATATAGTTAAAAATCTAATTACTATAAGTAAAGCCTTTAGGAACTTCTCTCTATAACCTTAATATCTTATAGCTATAAAGATAGCTTCTTTTAGCCTCCTTAAAAGCGTCTTTAAAAAGGTAGTTTACTAGCTAACTATATAACGTAAGAAGGGGAGGTAAGTGTTTCTAGTAGGTACCTATTAAAAAGGCTACTCTACTGCTTCTTATAGTAAGCCTATTAGTATTAGCTGCCTCCTGCTTCTAGCCTATATTAGGCTACACGTTAGGTATACTTAAAGGTATACCTAGTTATGCTTTTAGCTCTATTATAGGCGCACCTAGTAGACCTATACTTACTAGCAAAATAGGGTAATTAGCTCTCTCTTGCAGTATATAAGTGCTATCTAGTTATTTCTACTTAGCTTTAATATATAAGCGTTACTTCTAGTAGGAGTAACCTACTAGAAATGTAGCCTTAAAAGATTATTTTAGCAGCTTATACTTAAGAGTTATATTATTAGTAGCTTCTTTAAGTACTTATAATTATTATTCTTAAGATCCTTCTTTCTACCCCCTTATGTTAAATATATCTCTAAAGGCAGTTATAAATAAGGCTCTTAGGGGTAGTATTACTAGTAGTATTATTAATATAAACCTTACTTTAGTATAGAGTAATAGAGGGGCTAGCCCTTTATAGCTGTAATTTAAAGGGTTTTTAGTTTTATAGCTATAAAGAGTTAGGCTATTAGGGCCTTCTACCCTCTTAATGCAGTTAGTATATTCTTAGATCTTATTAGCTTCTTTATCTACTATATATATAAAGCTTCTTTCTTACGCCTCTTAGCGTATAAGATACTTAATTATAGCAGCTATTTCCTATAGATTACTCTTATATATATTATTAGTAAGCTTTATAATATTACTATTAAAGGTAACCTTCTTATTAAAAATAATATCTTATATAGTAAATACTTTACTATAGGTAGGGCTCTATATCTAATATAAGTTACTTAAGCTGTAGCCTATAAGATAGCTAATCTAGGCCCTTAGGGCTAGTTATTAGCGTTAATTACAGTAAAGTTAGGTATTAGCAGTAAGTATATATGCTTTACAGCTATATACATATAGGTAAGAAAGGTCTAGCTAAGTGTATACTATATTAACTTTACTTTAGAAGTGCTTATACTACAGTTAGTATAGAGTTTTCTAACTATAAGATGCTTACAGTATGTAGTTATAAAGGTAGGTAGCAGCTATATAGACCTCTAGCTAAAGAACGTTTAGTAAGTATATATTAATTACTATACTATATGCTTTTTGCTTAATAACTATAGTAATACGCTTTATAGCTCTATTTTACACTTAGGTATTTAGGACGCTTACCTTAAGGTATATACTATATACCTCTATTACGTCTATAATATCTAAGTAGTATAGAAGCTTATTATTAGTCTTAATAACCTTTACCTAATAGTTATATTACACTTCTAATAGAGTAAGGAAGTCTATAAGTATAGTAAGTAGTATCTTAGTAGTCCTTTAGCGTAGGTAGAAATCCTATATGTAATTACTACTATAGTTAGAAATTATTATATAAGATATATACCTTATATAACTAATCTTTAGGTTATAAAAGTTAATTACTAAGTAGTTACTAGGCTTTATATAGATTATAGATTTATATAGGCTGCACCTAGCTAAGCAGTAGGCTTTACCCTTTATGTAGGCGTTATAGTTAATAGTATAAATCTTATAATTATTAGAGCCTTTAAGATACACTCTATAAGCTGCATTAATAATCCTCTTAATTACTTCTAGGCCTAAGTAACCTAGCCTATAGTGCTAAGTAAATAGGCTGCTAAGAATTAGCTTCCTATACGTCTTAGTAGTATATTTATTTTATTAGCGTAATTAGGGTGCTTTATCTAAGCCTATAGGAGGTAAGGGTATAACAGCAGCTAAGGCAGCCTCTACCTTAAAGGGCCTATAGTTAAGGACCTATTAGTTATAAATATTATTAAGGTAGGCTATAAAAGACCTATTTGCCTTTTATAAGCAGTTATTTCTAGGGCTTATAGGAAATTATCTACTAGTATAGCCCTTATTATCTTAAACTATAAAGGCTTATTAAAAATATATACTATTAAGCCTAAGTCTAATATTACTAAGTAAGCTAGATAATAAAGGCTTTTTATAGTGTAAAAGGAGGCTAGTGTAATATTTTTCTTACACCTACTATATAGTTAGTTATTCTTAATAGTTACTACTCTTACCTCTTATAGGCGTTTAGTAAGCTTTAGGTTATATTATATATTATAAAGGGCTAGGTAAGGCCTTATTTAGGTAATTAGTAACTTAATTACTAGTTATCTAAGCTAGGGAGTAAAAGGAGAGATTATATGCTGTGTGCTTATGTAGTATATAGAGCTTTTATATATAGCTTACTTAAGCCTATAGCAGGTAAAGCCTAGCTATAACACCTTTATAGCGCAGCCTGTAATATATACCTCTTACCTACCTATAGGCGCCTATAAGAATTATAGTAGGTCTGTAGAGCCCCTTACTGCTAGTGCCTTATAGGCTGTAGCCCTATAGGCTGTAGCTCTATACTACCTATAGCCTAGGCGCTGTAAGTAAGTATTATAATAACTTTATAGGCTGTTATCTTTTTCTCTTTTTCCTTCCCTTTTTTCTCTAGCCCTTATAATTATTAAAAAGTAGGTTAGATTTATACCTATTAGCGCCCCCTTTTCCTCTGTTAGTATATATAGCTTATACTAATTATTATGTAGTTAAATAGATTATATAATAGCTATAAGTCTTACTCTTTTAGGTGTGTATACCTTATATATATATACTTTTTAACTATTTAGTTTTATCTCTAATATTACTAATAGCCTCCTGCTTTTAGTCTCTCTCTAGAGGCTTTTATATCCCCTACCCCTATTAATAATACTGCTACTACTACTACTGCTACTGCCTCTACTGCTGCTACTGCTGCTACTGCTGCTGCTGCTACTACTAACGCTACTACTAAGCTCCTAGCTGTATATTATCTTATATAAGAATTATATATCTAAAGCTAACTAGTGTATATAGATTACTTTTTAAGTATACTTAGAATAAGGAATTAAATAATTTCTTACTCCCTAAGACCCCTATAAAGCGCTATAAGTATATAGAGTATGCTAGCCTCTAGGCTATTCCCTGTTTTATATATACTAACTAGCTTATAAAGTATGCTAATATAACCTTATATACTAATAAGCTTAGTGCTAGTAGTTATTATACTAACTATATATATAGTAGCTACACCTACCCTCCTTCTATACGTTTTGTTTTATAAGATACTCTTCTGTAGTTAGTGCTAACTTTATATTAGATTCTTATTAACTCTCTCCCTCTCTACTAAGAGATAGTTACTACTACTGCTATTATTACTACAGCCCCTCTAGACTAGCTTAGGGAGCTTATAAGTTTAGCGCTCTAATTATACTATTTTATTACTAATAGGTATATAGGACTAGTATTACTACTTTGCTGCTAAGGCTTAAAAAGACTTAGTTACCTTAGACTAAGCTTACGTCTGTATATAGTAAGATAAGCTTTATCTTATATGTTTATATAAGATAAAGTAGTGCGTTAGTTCTACTAGTAGTATGTCTATTACGTCCCCTGCTGCTGCTGCTTCTACTGCTGCTGCTATAGATACTTCTGCTGCTGCTGCTGCTGCTACCCCTACTACCCCTATTAAGGCTATATTTAACTCTAGCTAGGTTACTTCTGCTGCTGCCCTACTTACTATTATACCTACTATTAGTATTATAGCGCCTAGTAGGGCTACTCCCCTAGGAGGCCTTTTAGCTAACTAGGTAAAGCGCCTTATTATAGCTTATAAGAGTATTACTAGTATACTAGCTTCTATATATTTATATACCTTTATATATTTATTATACCTACTAACTACTTATAGTTTGTTAATATAGTATGTTTAAGCTATACTACTAATACTGCTGCTGCTGCTACTGCTACTACTACTACTGCTTCCTCCTCTTCCCTTAGTAAGGGTTATAAGCACTCCCTAGAGCTCTAAGTAGAGGCTACAATCTATACGCCTCTTAAGCTCCTTTTACGCTGCCTGTTATTAGTTAAGAGAGTTAGGCTGCAGCCTAGAAATAATATTACTTCTGCCCCTATGCTTCTTTTGCTAAATATATATGTAGGATAGGTTACTATTATAAATATTAATTAGGCTATATTTTACTTTATAGGTGTTAAGCGCTGTAGTATTACTTATAAGATCTATAGGCTCCTAAGTAGCGTTAGTAAATCCCTCCTACTATACTAGCGCCTAACATAACTTACTATATCCTTATTTCCTCTACTTAGCTATAATAATCTTTTTAATATACTATTCTTACTTACTGTTTTCTATTATTAGAGTAGGTTATATATCTATAGTTTGTTACCCTAGTAGGGGGTTAGTTATAGCCCTCTATAGGAGGTTAATATAGAAATAATTATAGATACTACTTAGTACGTTAAGTTAGATAATAAGGGGGCTAATAACTTTTATAACTATATACTTACTGTAAAGCTAATTAAGCTTATAGTTAGGCTAAGGGAAGCAGTAGTTATATAGGTTTAGCTAAACCTTATTACTAACGTTAAACCTCTCTACTACGTTATAGTGCTTATTTATAGCGTCTTTAGTGCGCTGCTAAGTTACAGCTATAGTAGCTTATGCTATATATATTATATCTGTTATCCTTTATATAAGCTTTTCTGCAGCCTTCTTATATAACCTTAGTTCTAGCCCTCTATCCTTATGTACTTTAACTAGCTTTATGTAGTACCTATAGGTAAGAAAGAAGAGGCTAACCCCTATTACTAATACTATATAATTATTAATTATAAGTTACGTAACTAAGAGCTATTACGTTTAGTCCTCCTAGAGGTAGCTAATATAGGTGTGTAGTATAGCTTAAATTTCCTAGTTAAATTGTTTAGTAGCTCTATTACTCTAGGGGTAGTAAGCTATACTTAATTTCTATATAACCCCTATTAGTATATAGAAATGCTTTTAAAACTTACTTATCTAGTTACTACCCCTATTACTAATAATACTTTTAGGTATACTATAGAAGCAGAAGTAGTTTTTAAGGAAGTATATTATATAGGCCTCTATCTCTATAGTGTCTATAGCCTTAAAGGTAATTACTTTACCTAGCTAGTTAGAGATTACCTAGAGGAAATATACCTTTATAGCGCTTAAAGGCAGTAAGTCTATAATAAAGTCTACTAAAAGGTTACTCTATAGGTGCTTTAGGATTTTAAGAGGCTATAGGTACCCTCTCTTTATATGTTACTAGACTTTACTTTAGCTGCAGACGTTATAGTTATATATAAAACAGTATACAGCCTACACCCAGCCTAGCTAGTAGAAGTATTAAGAGATAATTTTAAGTATGCTATTACAGCCTAAATAGCCTAATAGGGTTAAATTATAGCTTTACTGTATTAACCTTATATATAACTTATTTAATAGAGAGTTTAGGTTATTATCTCTAGAGACCTAGAGGCAGCTGCGTTAGGTAAGACGCCTAGCTGCATCTAGTGTGTAGTTACTAATCTAGATGTACGCCTTAACTTTAATAGGAAGTGTATATAAGCTATTTATAATAGTATTATAAATACGCTAAAGGTCTATATCTACGTCTTATATTATCTTCTATATCTATTATAGGGACTTATTCTTTAATATATAGGTCTTTAGCACTAGGGGTAGTTCCTATTATAAGCGTTAAGCCCTTAGCATGCAGTTAGTACGTAACAGTAAGGCTAGCATAAAGCGTTCTAGTATAACTTAGATGATATAGCCTTACTTCTGTTTATTATCCTAGCTTACTAGCGTATCTTATTCCCTATATAATAGCGTATCTAAGATACTTACTGCCTTACCTAGGTAATAAATAATATAGAAGTTATACTTTACTAGTTTCTCTACCTAGCGGCTTTAGCGCTTTATTAGCTTCTACTTTATTATAAAGTACTTTAGTAACTTATAATTAGTAATAATATAAAATAGCTTATTAGTGCTTTAAAGCTCTACTTACTAGGCCTATAAGCACTCTATTACAGCTAGAAGCTCTTTATTATAAATTAGGTAGTTATACTACGTTAGGGTAAGCTTCTATAAGTAGAAAGTAACTAGGTAGGGGTTACTATTCTTATTAAGCTGCATAAGGGCGCTACTAAGCATAAAGCCTAAGCAGTCTGTCTTAATAAGGGTAAGCGCTATTAGGTTAAAAGCATAAAGTAGTAATACTACAGAAAATATATCTTTAAGCTTAGTAAAGGCTTCTTAGTGCGCTTTAGACTATATAAAAAGCATACCCTTTTTTATAAGCGTATTAAGCAGCTTAATAACAGTTATGTAGTCCTATATAAATATATAGTAATAGTTTATAAACCTTAGGAAACTATATACCCCTTTTATACTTATAGGCGTTAGCTATTTATAAATTATATATATCTTCTTAAGGTCTATAGAGACCTCTTTTTTAGCCTTAAGGATAAAGCTAACGTACTTAACTTTCTTTATAGTAAATTTACTCTTAGCTGCATTTAGGCTTAGTCCTACTACGTAAAGGGCTTAAAAGACATACTATATTTTATCTTTATAGTTTTTGTTTAACCTACTTAAGTATATAAGTATGTTATTAAGGTAGGCTATAGTAAAATTATTAAGGAAGCCCTATAGCATACTATTAATAAACTGCTACTATAAGGCTAATATATTAGTAAGCCTAAAGGGGTAAATAAGCTATTTAAAGAGCTTATAGCGTATCTAGAATGTAGTTTTTAGCTTATTACCCTTAGTAATATATATCTTATAGAAGGCAGCTATAATATCTACCTTTATAAACTATTTTAATAACTCTATATATCTAAGAGTCTTAGATATTAGTAGTAAGGGGTATTAGTCCTTCTTTATAATAGCGTTAAGCGCTTTATAATTATAGTAGAAGCATAGTCTACTACCTAGCTTATATATAAATAGAATAGGCGTGCTAGCTGTAAAGCTACTTACCTAGATAAAACCCTTATCTAGGAGGTCCTAAAGCGTGTTTTTAAGGATAAGGAGCTCCTTATGTAACATCCTATATAATAGTCCCTAAGGTAATAGTACTTCTTTTCTACTTACATCCTTCTCTAGCTTAACGTAGTAGTTAAAACTACTTTATTAAGGTAGTAGATCTATAGATAAGGAGAGGTTAAAGAAGTTTCTAAATTCCTTTCTTACCTACTTAGGAAGTATTATAACTACAGCAGTTTATTTTACTTCCTTCTCTACTTTTAGTTATAATGCTTTTTTTATATTAGCTAAGCTCATAGCTATAATTTACCTAAATGTAGCTACGCTCTGCTGCTTATTAGGGGTGCCTACATTAGGGGTGTCTATATTATGTAGGTAATTTACTACTTAGCAGTAGGCTTTTTCTTTATGTACAGCCTAGTAGCAGACTGCTATAAAAGACATAACGTTTAAGATATATACTTCTTATAATTACTATACTTTTACTAACTTTTTCTACCTAACTAAGTAGAAAGTAAGGCTAATATAGCTGTAGTAAACTATCCTTTCTGCTGCGTTATAAACAGCTTAGTTATCTTCTATCTAAGGCTTACCTAGGAAGATATCTACATCTAGGCTACACACTATATATATATATAAATATGTTTCTAGTAGCTATAAAGGTTAAGTATTAGAATAATAACTCTATTAGTATCTATTTTTATAGCTCCCTCTATAAACCCTTATAAGGGTATTTTATATTAATTAATATACAGTAAGTATAATTTATATATAAAGTTATAATTAACTATAGCGTAGATATTACACCTAGTGTTAATTAAGGCTTATATAGAGGTTTTTTTATTAATATAGGCCTCTATTAGTGCAGCTAGCCTACTTATTTTCTATTTGTATTAGAAGTCCTCCTACCCTATATATTCTTTACTTATAGGCTTTAGGGCTTTATTTCGCCCTAAAGCTACTCTTTTTCTAATTTATATGTTTCTTTAGTGCTGCTAGAGGTAGTTATATAGTCTGTTTTATTATTAGGGTGTAATTTCTACTTAGTAACTGCTTATATAGTTATAGGCTTCTTCTTCCTTTTATGCTCCTTAGGGTAATCCTATATAAGGTAGCCTACTTTATTATAGTTAAAGCACTTCTATATCTCTTTATATAGCTTATACTTAGGTTTCTTACCTATCTTTATAGCTACTAACCTTATAGAGCCTATTATTAGAGTATCTCTATTAGTATCTATTTTCTTTATTACAGCTAGATATATATTACATAGGTAACTTTAGAGCTCCTCTACCTTTTATATAATATAACTAATAGTTAGTACTACCTCTAGGAAGGTCTAAGGTATTATAACTATAACTAATATGCTTTTAAGATAGAAGTTAAGCATATTAGTTATAAGTGTAATCTATAGTTCTACTACTTAGGTCCCTATGCTAGCTTCTGCTAGTATGTATTTAAACTTTAGGTAGAAGGCTATAAAGGACTTATATTCCTTTATTTAAGTGCTTATTAGCGCTACAGCAGCTCTAGCCTATACGTTTAGGTTACTAAAGGTGCAGTCTAGATGCTTTATAAAGTGCATAACGTTATAGGTGCTATCCTAGCTACTCTTCTTATAGTAGGTAGTAACTATCTATTAGAAGCTAACTTTAAGGCAGAAGTATATATAGTACTAGGCCTCCTAACTAGAGGAGAAGAAAATAGCATTAATCTTAAGCTTATTATGTATTTAGTACGCCTATAAGGAATAGTGCTTATATAACCCTAAGAACTTTAGTAGGCTTAGTAGCTATTTTTACTTAACGTTAGTAACTATTACTTCTATAGGTAAGGGGGTAGTAGGACTTATTATAGGGGTAAGTATAGTAGTTATTATAATGTTAGTAAGCGTCTGTATTTACATTATAAGTAAGGAGATAAGTTATTTAAGGGAGGCTAGCTAGTTATTACTAGACGTAGAAAAGCTTACGTCTTATATTAACAGCTTAGGTGTTACACCTATTATTTTGTCTTAGTAGCTTATTATACAGTATAATTAGTAAAGGTAGTAAATTATAAGCTTAGATATATAAAGGGCTAAGTAAGGCCTTATTTAGGTAATTAATAACTTAATTACTAGTTATCTAAGCTAGGGAGTAAAAGGAGAGATTATATGCTATACGCTTACGCAGTGCGTAGAGCTTTTATACGCAGCTTACTTAAGCCTATAGTAGGTAAAGCCTAGCTGTAATACCTTTATAGCGCAGCCTATAACATATATACTTTTTAATTATAGCCTTAACTACTTTACTCTCCTACTGCCCTTTAGAGCGTATATAAGGAAGGGCGTACTAGTAGTAGTTAATATAGTACCTTAAGGTAAGGTAAAGCTAGCAGCTTATACGTTTTAAAAGTAGTATCTCTACTACGCTTATACTTAACCTCTCTTACTTAGGTAGTACACTTTACTCTTATAAAGGCGCTAAGGACCCTAATAATAATAAAGATTACTTATAGAGTGTATTTAGCTTATAAGATTATATCTACTAGCAGCCTTTATAGCTATAATTCCTACTACTATAGTTTTTATTATTTTAATTTCTATAGTTATCTTTAGGGTTCTTATAACCTATATTAGTTAGGCTAAAGGCGCTATATATAGCCTTTTACCTAATAGGCGTATTACTAAGAAGCTTTATTACCTTTTATATATTACTTATTATTATAGAGATTATAAGATTCTCTTTTTTAGTATCCTTCTTACTTTACTATAAGTAAGTAAATACCTATTAGGTAAGGTAACTAGTTAAAAAGGCTTTTATAATATTTTAAAACTAGTGCTTTAAGTGCTATACGTTAAAGATGTTATTAGCCTTTATATTATAAAGGGTACTTTCTTAAGTAAGAAGCTATTTCTTAAGCTTCTTTATATTATTAAAGTAATTCTAGGCGCCTTTTTAAAGAATTCTTTTATATTTTATCTACGCCTTATTACGCCTTTCCTCTAGGCGCTTAGTAATATAATTCTTAAGCTCCTTTACCTATTAGTTAAGGTGCTTATCTAGCTTATAATAGTGTTCTAAGAGCTTAATGCTTATAGTATCTCTAAATTAGTCCTATAGTAAAGCGTATTATTATATATATGCTTTATACTCCTTTAATGTATTAGTATATTTACTCTACTGCTCCTTATATAATAGTAGGTTACTTAGTAAGAGCTTATAAACCTTTTTAGCCTATAAGTTAGTTACTACTATAGGCTTAAAAAGTAATTTCTAACTAGCTGTTAGAATTAAGGTTACTATTACCCCTTAAGCGCTTAGGGAGCTTAATCCTAGGTGTAGAGCTTAGTATCTTAGATAGTTATAAGGCTTAGGTTGTGTTAGGCGCTCTATAAGTGCTATAATAGTCTTACTAAGCGTATAAGAATTACTTACTAATAGGATAATTACTTCTTATAGGTTATAGGCTCTAGCTTTTACCTAGAGCTACTTAAACTAGATAGTTTACTTAGAGGAGGATTTTAAAGTAATCTTTACGTTATTAGTTATTATTATATGCTTTTTGCTTATAGAAATGATATTACTAAGCTTATTACTATTAATTTCTAAGCGTATAAGACTCTTAATTATTAAATTAATAAGGGTAATAATAATAGGTTAATATTATGTATATTATATATTATGTATGTATTTCTATATATATAACTATAACTATTATGTTACCCTTACACCTAGCCTTACTACCTATCTAGGCCCTTAGTAACCTCTTTTCTAGGTGCTTAAGGCCTCTATAGAGCCTACTAGTACTACCTAGGGCGAAGCCTGCAGCAGTCCCTCTAATATTTGCTAAGCAACTAGGCTAAATTAGGCTAATAACTCCTATCTCTACGCACCCTTTCTAGCGCACATAAAGTGCCCTCTGTAGGACCCTCTAATTTAACAGTAATATAGCTCCTAGTAAGGCTGTACAGCTAAGCTATAACATAGCTATATAAGGCTATAGCTTATAAATACCTTATAATACACTCCCTAATTAACTCTTTATAAAGAGATAATTAATTCTTATATATCTATATATAATAATATATTAATAAAGAGCCTAAAACGTGTATTTATATATACTATAAATAAATAAAATAAAGAAAAAAAATAAAGGAAAATATTAAAGTTATATTTAAACCTTACCCTTCTAGGCTATACATTATGTAAATATGTTTTATTTTATAGAGGTTTAGTAATATATATTAAGTATAACTATTATATTAAGTTTCTAACTAACACCTTAAAGCTTCTAGTAAAATCTCTTTTCTCTAACCTTTAGACTTCTATTATAATAGCCTTAATTATACTGTACCTACTAGATAGCGTAGATTACTACTTACAGCTAGCCTAAGCGCTTTATCTTAGTAATAGTTAATCTATCCTCCCTCTACTAGGCTATTCTGCTAATAAAGAAGCAGAGCCTCTACTATAAGGCCTACCTTACCCTAATAATAAGGCCTATATTAGCTGCTAGGCTGTTAAGAAGTAAGATTACTAATCTAACGCTAGTAATATATAATAATTACTATATAATTATCTATTCTACTATTAATAGTAATAATATTATATAGAGAGTTCCTTTTATACTACTTAATAATAGAGCTTATCTAAGCTATTATAAACTATTTTATAACCTCTAAGGGGTTATAATTGCGAGGGGTGCCTAGTTTAAAGGGGTTATTTAGGTTAAGCGTAGGTATAACTAAGTAGGATAAGAAGTTAATAAGATTAGACTTAATAAGATTAAAAAGGAGGATTTAATTTAGTTACTTTAGTTTTAGGATAATTTATCTAAACTATAGGTTTAGTAGGTTATAGATATAGTTAATAGGAGAATCCTAGGAGATTCTATCCTAGCTAACTATATATACCTAATAAGCCTACCTCTTAAGGTTAAATACCTCTATAGTTAAGAGTTCTTAATCTTAGTAGTATAGACCTTAAGAGTAAAGCTATCTCTAGTAAGTTAATCTAGTATTAAGTAGACTATACTAACCCCTAAAGTACTATATGTTCTTAAATAAGCTACCTTACTAAGTTAATAGCATAAGAATAAGGTATAGTGCTTATATTAGGCTAACTGCTATTATGTTTTTTATATTATATAACTAATCTTAACTATAGGATCTAATTAGGTCTACACTAGTTTAATTAGCGTTCTTAAATAGGTTATACCTAATAGTTTATATAATACTAAGTTTAATATAGGAGGAAGAGCATAAGGTAGCTTATATACCCTTATGTAATATTAAGATTTACCTTCTAGCTAGTAAGGATATTATATTCCTCTTTACTAAAATTATCTATTATAAGGGATACTTTTATGTAGTTTTTGTTTAAAGCTGTAGATAGGTTGTTAACGCCTACCCTTAGAAGTGCAGCTATAGCGCTAGCACTTTTTACTTTACTGCTTACATCTATATTACTATATACTAAAATAGTGTTTATATAGAGTGCGTTTAGTAGTTATATAGAGCTTATTACTACTACTATAGTAGAGGCTTTTATAATACTAATAATAGTAATAATAATAATAAGGATAATAAGGATGCTTCTTATTATGTTTATTCTTATACTTATTATATAAAGAAGCAGAAGGCTTATTTACTTATAAGTAGTTATAAGCTTAGTAGCTTTAATACTCTTCTTATTATTAAGTAAGAGTTACTTATAGGTTCTTTAGCTAATTATATAACTTATAGCTAGATAGCTAGGTGGTTCTATAAAGCAGTAAATTTAGAATTAGTAGTGTTTAGTATTTATTTAGATTAGAAGGTAAATCTAGTAGTTAATGTATAAGGGTAGGCCTATATATAGTAATTACTAATTACTCTTTTTACCTAACCTTTTAATATATACCTTAATTTAAATTTATAATATATTGCTTATTACTAGCTGTTATAGTGCTAAATTTAATATCTTCTTAGTAAGGGCGTCTATAGGGTTATCTTTACTGTTAATCTATCTTACCTCTAAGATCTCTTTCTTTTTATATAACTCTTATAGACTTATAATGTTAATTATAAGCCTCTTTTTGTTAGTTATACCTAGTTATATAAGGTATTTATATAGGGATTATAAATCTAAACACACTATAACTAGTATCCTAAGTATTTAGAGCGTATAAAGGATGCAGTTAAGTATTATACTTAATAAAATACTACTATTAAATCTAGTAGCTATTCTATATAATTTACTTATAAGAACGCTTTTAGTAATCTTTTTACACTTTATTAAGCTCTAGTGTATAATGTTATCTTTAATCTTAAAGTCTATAGTTATATAAGCGCTTTTCTCTGCTAGTATAATTATAAATCCTAGTTATAAAGAAAGGTTAGTATTATTAGTAAAAGATCTATCTATAAATATATATATCTTTATATATAAGAGGTCCAGAGGTATAAATATAAGACTTTAATCTAGGTTATTAATCTGCTATTAAAGTTATATATTTAGAGCTTTAATGTCTTTTAATTCTAGTTACTTAACCTAGGTAGTAACAGACAGGTTATATAAGGCTTCTAGTTAGTAAATTAAGGTAAGGTAAGCTCCTCTTACCTATTATAAGATATATTATTATTATACATTAGGTGTATTACTATTAATAAGTGTAAGGTGCTTCACTTAACCTTTCTAGGTAAAGGTTAGGTAGTTATTATATAGCTTAATTTATCCCCTATTAAAGTTAAGTCCTTCTCCCTATTAAGGTATTATCTTTAGTTTTATATAAAGCCCCTTTTCTTATAATTTCTTCTCTTCTTTCTAGGAAAGCTAAGCTGTTATAAAGCTTAAAGTGTTATCTATCTGTATTACTATAATACTAAAAGTGTTAAGTCCCTCTATTATGTAGAGGAGGTAAGAGTTATATATAGACTTTTTTATTCCTAGCTCTACCTTATAGTGCTCTAAGTATATCTTATACTAGTAGAGTCCTAATTTAGTAAGCCTATATAATAGCTTAATAATCTAAAGAAGTATGTTTTTAGAATATCTACCTTTAAGTTCCTTAGGTAATCTAATAATAATTATATAAGTTAACTTATTAGTAACCTAGGTGTAAGCTTAGGTAATATCTTATACTTTATAATAACACCTAAAGGATGTAATTAGAGTTATGCTAATTGTAAGTAAGAGGTGTTAGCTTATCCTCTAGATTATAGGCGCCTAGGTAAGGAGTGCTTTCTTCTCTTAGTCCCTATAACCCTATATAATAAGTCTTAACTTCTTATATAGGTTAGTTAATAAGTTCTTAATCTCTTATACTACTTAAGTGCTATAGATATAGATTTTATTATACTTATCTAGGCTGTATAAGATAAAAGTAAATACTTCTTAGTTAGTAAAGGTATTAATCTTAATTCTATCTAATTCTTTATATAGTGCCCTTAGGGCTGTAATAATATTACTAAGTTAGAGTCTAACTATAAGCTTATAGTAGTCTTTTTCTTATTATAATAAGTATATAATATGTATTTATAGCGATTATTATATAGTAGGTTTTTAGCCCTTCTTTAGTTATCCTCTCTTCCTTAGTTATTATTATAGGGTTAGCTATATAAAACTTAGGTCTACTTATACCTATAAGTCTTCCTTATAAAGGTATAGCTTTATATATATTATATAAAACTATATAGGACTGTTTACTATCCTAACTTTAATAATATATCCCTTAATACCTTTAATCTTATATAGGCTAGTTTAGCTCTTCTTTTCTCTCTATACTAATACTTTACTTCTAATAGGGAGGGAAAGTACCCTCTAGATATTAGGGCTGTTTCTAATGTTAATTATATAATTAATCTTAACTTCTATATAAATACTTTAAAGTAGTTTTATTACCTTTTAGACTACCTCTACTCTTTATATAATATCTAGTAATTTAAGAACGCTAATTAAACTAGCGTAGAACTAATTAGATCCTGCAGTTAATATTAGTCACATAATGCAAAAAAAAAAAAAGAAAACAACAGCAGTTAGCCTAATATAAGCACTATACCCTATTCTTATGCTGTTAACTTAGTAAGGTAGCTTGTTTAAGAACACATAGTACTATAGGGGTTAGTATAGTCTACTTAATGTATAATATGTAGTAATAGTAGTAAGTTCTTATTAATTTAAGGGTAGGTCTTAAAAATAACAAGGGTTAGTATAATGCTATTTAGACTAGTAGTGTTATTTAGGGCTTTTATAGCTATCTAGAGGATTATTTTATTATCTATATTATAACTAATCTCTTAGTAGAGGATATTATATATATATCTAAGTAGTATATAGGCTTTTTTAATCTTACTAACTACCTAATATGCTTCTATTAGTATCTTATTATATATGATCCCTATAATCTTAGCCTAGCCTCTAAATTCTATAGAAGTAAAATTTATCTTTAGATTATATAAAATGTAGTCTAGTAGACTAACGTATATACTAATCTAGCACTTATAAAATACGTTCTAAGTGTCTTATACTAATTATTACTTTAGTAATATTACACCTTAAAATCCTATTTCTATATTAATAATATAGAGAATATTCCTCTCTCTTAGCTATATAATATCTATAACTATCTTATAGTTAAAGTAGCTTTTATCCTTTAAGGAGAACTTAAACCTCCTTAGAGTAGGGTTATGTAAGTAGCAGTAATAATAGAATCTTTAGATTCTCCTTAGGATAGTAAGGTTAATATTATTATACTTAGTATTCTTTAGAAGCTAATATAGCTAATCTATATAAGGGTGTCTAAAACGTTAGTAAAGTTATTAAAGTTACTCTTTAGTAAAGAACATTCCTACCTCTATATAGCTTAAGTTAAAGAATAGATAGCCTTACTTATAAACAACTAGGATTAGGAGTCTATCTCTTTATATAATAATATTATAAATGTTATTAAAATACACACTAAGTTAGTTAGCATTATATAAGGAAAATAGAAATAGTATAGATATATTAAGGATATAGTATATAATACTACTAAGTAGGTTTATTATAGTTATAGTTTTTATACCTATAATTAATATAGTTATACTAAATTATATAACGTACCTATATAGTAAGTTACCTATTAAGGTAAGTTACCTACCTTCTAAAACCCTTCTACATTTTATTTAAGTTAATTTAACTATAATATATAAAATTAATTAAAACTACTTATTACCCTCTTTCTTATTACTATCCTAAACTACTTTATAGGTTTATATATTATGTTTAGACTTTCTGTAATTACTATATTATTACGTATGTAGTTTAACACCTTCTATATAACCCTCCTTCTAATAGTTATTTTCCCCTCTAGTATTAACTACATTCTTTTCTCCCTATAGTACCTCTACTTTAGTAGTATTAAGTAACCCTCTAAGATATAGTTAGGTCTTTTTTACCTTTTAGTGCTTACTTAGTACCTCTATCCCTATATAAAGCTTATAGTTTTTAGCCTTAATAATAGTAAGCCTATAGGCTAACTTACTAATACCTTTAGCCTAAAAGTTAATTACTTTATATATTAGTATTAGTAAGCTAACTTAATATACTTAGATCTTCTTTTTAAGGGAGGTAGCACTTTATACACCCTCTACTGCTATAGTTAGTGTCTTTAGGTCCTAAGAGCCTTAGCTGCTTAGCTATAAGTTTAATAGTGTTAGTATCTTTAGCTTAAAATCTAAGTAAGAAAGAACTACTTTAAGGTTAAAAGGTATAAAGCCTCCTTATTAAAAACTAGCTTATATATTATTTTTACCTATTAAGATAAAGAATACTACTTTAAAGGTAGGAAAGAAGTTATCCTTAGTAATATAAAAAATCTATATCTATATTATCTTCTTAATTTCCTTACTGTATAAGTACTTTAATAGGCTAAAGCACCTAATATTAAGAGGCTAAAGCTTATATAATAAATAGGGAGGTATATAAAGAGTAATAATACTTTATTCTTTATAGTATTTATTAATTTAAGAACGCTAATTAAACTAGCGTAGAACTAATTAGATCCTGCAGTTAAGATCAGTCACATAATACAAAAAAAAACAACAGCAGTTAGCCTAATATAAGCACTATGCCTTATTCTTATGCTGTTAACTTAGTAAGGTAGCTTGTTTAAGAACATATAGTACTATAGGGGTTAGTATAGTCTACTAGAGATAGCTTTACTCTTAAGGTCTATACTACTAAGGTTAAGAACTCTTAACTATAGAGGTATTTAACCTTAAGAGGTAGGCTTATTAGGTATATATAGTTAGCTAGGATGGAATCTCCTAGGATTCTCCTATTAACTATACCTATAACCTACTAAACCTGCAGTTTAGACAAATTATCCTAAAACCTACCTACTAAAGCAACTAAATTAAATCCTCCTTTCTAATCTTATTAAGTCTAATCTTATTAACTTCTTGTCCTACTTAGTTATACCTACGCTTAACCTAGATAACCCCTTTCAACTAGGTACCCCTCTTAATTATAACCCCTTAGAGGTTATAAAACAGTTTATAACAGCTTAGATAAGCTTTATTATTAAGCAGTATAGAGGGAACTCTCTATATAACATTATTACTATTAATAGTAGAATAGATAACTATATAGTGATTAATATTACTAGCGTTAGATTAGCAATCTTACTTCTTAACAGCCTAGCAGCTAATATAGGCCTAATTATTAGGGTAAGGTAGGCCCTACAGCAGCAGCTCTGCTCTTTTGTTAACAGGATAGCCTAGAAGCAGGACGATATATCTAAAATTGCAATAATAAAGGAGCACTTAGGCTAGCTGCAGGTAGTGATCTACGCCATCCAGTAGGTGCAGTATAATTAAGGGGAAGTAGAGATTTTGCTAGAAGCTATACTGTTAGTTAGAAACTCAATGCGATAGTTATACTTAATACATATCACCAGACCCCTAGAAAATAAAACACGTTTACATAATGTGTGGCCTAGAAGGGCATAGTATTTATTAAAGTTAGTTAATTTATAGCTGTTATAACTATTAAGGATTAAGAGGTAATAAGGGCTCTTTATATAAGTCCTTATACACTAATTAAAGTGCTTTAGCTAATCTAGGCTAATATTATTTATTATCTATCTATTTTTACTTAAATAGATACACTATATAGCTAGGAATTAGTAGTTAGTATACTAGGAGGAGAGGTAATATTTACCTTTTATAATAACGTATAGAGGCAGCACCTAGCTATCTGTATATACGCCTTAAATAATAGAAACCTATTTATAATTACTAAGCTGCTCTATATAAAGCCTTCCCTTATAGTTAGATATTATAATAACCTTTATATATAATAGTATTCCTATTAGGAAACTAGTCTTATTAAAGTTATAGATATTATAATTTAGTATCCTATACTTTAGAATTATGTTTTACATAAGTGTAAACTAGCCTTATATAATTATAGGATCCTTAGCTAAGGCCCTCTAATAGTTGATTTAATATTAAAATTGTATTTTTAATTTAGGGATGTATTATATAAAGTTCTCTACCTATTAGGGTCCTATATATATCCTATTATGTAAATTTAGGAGTTAGTTAGCTATTTCTTATATATCTTCTTATTATAGAGGGAACCCTTAATTAATTAGGTTAATAACTTATTTAATAATTACCTCCTCTTTAGGTATAGTTAACTTTATTAAATTTAGTTATCTTTTGCTCTGTATAATACGTCTAGCGTGTTAGTTATATAGCGTTATTTAAGGGACCTTAAAGGTAGAGGCAGCTGTTTATATAGACATTTTTAGGTCTTTTTTAAGAGCCTAGATAGTAAGAATAATATAACTTTTAATTAAGGTAGATTGTATATTTATACGTAGAGGGAAAGATATATAAAGGTAAAAGAGATAGAAAGTTAGAAAAGTAGGTAACTTACCTTAATAGGCGACTTACTATATAGGTACGTTATAGGCTAATTCTAGTACCTATAATATCTCTATATAAGGGTATTCTCTTAAGTATGCTAGCACTTAAGGCTTTCTAATAGTAAAGAACTTAACTACACCTATATCCTAGAGCTCTCCTAAGTATATAGTGCTATATAGATCCTATAGTATAAAGTAACTTACTTCTAATATCTTTATAGCTAAAAAGATATCTTCTTCTATTATACAATAGAAGAATACTAAGGATAAGAGAAAGGCTAAGGCTTCTTTATTACTAGAGTATATATCTTAGTTATTATTATATAAGTCTTTTATAGGATTCTCTCTTTTAACTTCTAATAGGTATAATATAAAATCCTTATATAGGTCTTAGTTAAGTGTAGTGTATACCTAGATGTATTAGTTTTTTATATACCTCTATTTATTCTCTAAATAATTTATTAACTAATAGCCCTTCTTCTTATAGATAAAATACCTCTTATTATTTATATATAAAGGTCTTTATTTTATAAATAGTTAACTTTATCTTTTGTTATATAGTTATCTAGAGAGTTAGTTATTATATAGCTGCTTATAGTATCCCTTCTAGTTAGAGGTATACCTTCTGTCTATAAAATAAATATTATATATTGTTATTTTTTAATTAAGAGCTACTTAGAGTAAAGCCTTTAGGTTAGAGAAGAACTCCTTATATATATAGTCTACCTTAAGGTTACTAAAAGTAGTTTCTAACTTAGGTACTCCTTAGTATGCTGAAGTAACTTATATATAAAGTATTATTATACCTTAAAATCTAGATCTAAGTGCTAATTGTATAAGGGGTATTTTGTTAAGAAGGGTTTTTAGCACTTCTATTATAGTCTTCTTAGGGTTTTCTCTCCTTATATATATAAGGG
Organism: Colletotrichum lentis; assembly: GCA_003386485.1. Taxonomy (NCBI): domain Eukaryota; kingdom Fungi; phylum Ascomycota; class Sordariomycetes; order Glomerellales; family Glomerellaceae; genus Colletotrichum; species Colletotrichum lentis. Next base: position 860,206 of record NWBT01000046.1, read on the forward strand.
ATATAGTAGTCTAATTAGCCTAATATAAGCTTCTAGTTAAGTTAATATAATAAAGGTAGAATCCTTCTATATAATTCTAGAGGATATCTAGAAATATAGTATAGTGTAATAGGGTGCCTATTAGTGCTAGATTTCTTTAGTTCCTAATTATGTAACTAAGAGTCTTAATTAGAGATAGATATTAGACCTTAGCTGCTTGCTTCTAATTAGGAGGATAAAAAAACATATAACTAATTCTTTTTCTTTAACTTAGATATAGATCCTTTAGATTAACCTAAAGCCTTTTATTATAATTTACCTTTAATTATAGTTACATAAGACATATAGGAGTTTCTCTCTTAATTAGTTATAGGAGTAAGTCCTAATTAGAGCCTTTACAGCCTAATTAAGATTGTTTACTTATGCTAATTAAGAGGTATTTTATATTAGCTTTAGTAGGTTATAGTAATTATTTTTAGTTATCTTACTGCTTTAGTTATCCTACTTTACTACACCTTTTTAATAGTCTCCCCTTCTAGAACTCTAAAACAGTAATAAACACTAATAATTAAAGATAAGAGATAACTAATTAGGACTAAAAGTAAGTAGTAGAAGCCTAATTATATAGCAGTATAGTAACTAAACAAAAAAGTAATAATATAATAAGTAATAAATTTATTTAAAAAGATAAGGGAATATAGTAGACCCTAAAAACTACTAAGATAATAGCAGATTAGAAGATATAAGCAGTAAGCCTACTAGATTAGGTATAAATAACTATAAGTTAATTAATAAGGTAAGTAATAAGTATTAAAATTACTAATATCTAATATTATAGGTTATAAATATAAGAACTAAGTTATTATAAAAGACTTAAGAGTCTTTAGGAGGATATATTTATTTAGACAAGTAGATTATCCTCTATTAAGCTACTTTATTTAGAGGCCTAATGTTAGTCTAATTAGGACTTATAGGGTTATTAAGTTAAGGATATTTATAGATTAAGTAATAATAAGTCTTTACTAATAGATCTAATAGTTTTAACTAATATTAGAGTAGGTCTATAAGTACTTCTAGCTAGGACTATTAATATTTATAAGGTAAGAACTAGTTCTAATTATAAAGGTAACTCTAATTACTACTATAACTTTACTTTAGCTATTAGGAAAAGCTGCTTCTATATTTATAAGGCTTTACCTAAAGAGCTTTAACTAATATACTATTATTAGAATGCTTAATAACCTTAATAACTAATATCTAATTACTAGAATAAGTAATAACTATACTTCTCTTCTATAGGGAGAGCTTTTCTAGCTTCTAGCTCTTACTATCTTAATTAATAGATAACCTACTAGCCTTACTTTTACTACATTCTAAAAGCCTATTCTAGTTAAATCCTCTAATAATAAAGGTAGGCTAACTCCTTCTAATTAGATAGGATAAGTATCTAGTTTAAAGGACTTAGTTAACCTTCTATAAGCTTTTAGTTCTATCCTAGCTACTAACGCCTTAATTAATATTCTCCTTAGGGTAATTACTATATATATTTAGGCTTAGACCTCTTAAAGCCTAGCTCCTATAGTTACCTTAACTAACTTATTAGAGAACCTAAACTTCTATAAGATCCCTTTTTCTAAATAAGATAGAGCTATAACCTTTAAGGAAGATAATATTATTAAGTTCCTAAAGAAGTTTAAGAACTAATATAAGATCTTAAGAGTTTTAAACTAATTTAGAAGTAAGCTTACTACATACACTATAGGTAGTAATTATTAGACTTTAGTTAAGAATGTAATTAGATACCTACCTTAGTCTAAAAGCTAAGCCTTTCTTATAAAGAAGTATAGTTAGTAAGATACTAACTAATTCCTTAATAAGGAGGAGTAAATTAAAAAAGTTACTAAAGAATCCTCTATCTCTACCTCTAATTTAAGCTCTACCTAAGCGCTCTTTACTAAGATTAATAATATTATAGCTTAAGCTAAGAGATAGGATCTATATACTATCTCTAATAAGAGCCTAATTAAGATAATCTATAAGTAGTTCTATAAAGACACTATCTAAAAGGCTGCTAATAAGATTAGTTTTACTTTTAAGGCGTTTATCTAATTAACTAAGTATACTGCCTTTAAAGCTAGACTTCTTAATGCTATTATATATAAGAAGAAGTATACCTCTCTTTTTACTACTAATTAGGCTGTAGATAATATACCTTTTTAGTTAACTACTTAGTAACCTAAAAGCAACCCTAGTTACTAATACCTAAACTGCTAGTAACCTTAGTAGCCTATAGTTAACATCTAAATTAACTAGCTAGCTCCTGATATAACTAATTAGGACTTAGCCTAAGGGATAACTAAGTTAAAGATCTACTGGAATACTATTTAACTATAAAGTTTAGCTAGGATCTTTAAAGTTAATATAATAGTGCCTAATTAACCTTAGGTTATAAGCCTTAGAGACTAATATTAGTACTACTACTTTAACTCCTACTATATTATCTAAGACTGTAATTAGTATACCCTAGATAAGAATGCTTACCTTATTATTCTAATTAGAGGAAGCTAGTTCTATAGAAAACATAATAGTTAAAACCCTCTTAATAAGATACTATTTATAGTTATTAATAAAGGCTAAATATATAGTATAGCTAATAGAGTTACCCTCTTTACCTATATTATAAATATATCCTCTAATAATAACTGTAAGTAACTTATCTAAGAGATTCTTAATTAGCAGCTTAGCCTCCCCTAGTAATCTTCCTCTTCCTTACCTTCCTTAACTTCTTTAGCCTTAGTCTAATATATATACATAATACATCTAGATCTAGCTAACTAAGATTACACTAATATTTATACTATTATAAGAGGTTAACCCTAAAAGAACCTACTACTAGTTGTTAATTCCTACGCTAAGATAACTTATAGTATAAAGAAGCCTACCCTACTATCTCTAATTAAACTAAAAATAGTTATAATTATAGAAAAAGACTAGTATATTATAGAAATTAACTCTAATAACTCTAAAGAAGATAGTAATTAGATACCTCTACTGCCTTTACTAACTACTTTAAAGAAGATAATTCTTTAGTAACCCTAGCTGTTAGATAACATAAAGAATATATCTCCTAAGGAATTCCCTAATTAGCAGCTTAAGAAGCTACTTAATATAACTAAGATTATAACTTCTAACTATCCTAAGGAGCTTAATCTATAGTAAGAGGCCTAAATGCTTACTAAGAAGAGACTAGACACCTTAGTATTACTTCCTATTAGGATCTTAAGAAAGATCTAGCTAGAATTTAATACTATAATAGGAGCTACACTTTATAATTAAGGTTATACTAATACTAATAGAGTCCTAATTAAGGCGCTAAAGTCCCTAGTTAACATTACTAAGATCAATTAGTAAAAAGCCTATATTAGGAAGCTAATTAATAACTATAAGTATAGTATAATTTCTAAAGCCTTTCTTACTATAATAATTAGATATATTAAAGGGTTTAAACCTATGTAACATAGTAGTATGCGTCTAGCAGCGTCTATACGCACTTTGTACGCGCAGACAGTTAGTTTAATTCTAACTGCAGGAATGCCACTTTTGCAGAAGTCTAATTAGCTACTAGAGCCCTATAAAAGTAGAGCCCTAGGCCCTATATGCATAATAGGGCTCTAATAACAGTATACCCTACCTATGTAATATGTTTCCCTTTATAAAGTGTTAAACCTATATAGTGTTAGGTAAAAACAAGCTAACCTTCTAATATTTAATAAGATAGTGTTATTTTCCTACTAAAGAAGAATAGTAGGTTTTTCTCTCTATTAGTATAGATTATCTATATTATGTAATTAGTATAGTGTAAAGGAATACCTTACTTATTCCTACTTAGATAGTAAATAATATAAGACTCCTCTTACTAATTAAAGGGTTTAAGCCTACTACTAGGATTCTAGCCTCTATTATCTTAAACGCTTACCTTTAGCTTAAAGTCTAGATATTAAGTATTAATTAAAGTAATAAGGGCTTTACTATCTCTATAATCCTTAACACTAGTGCTTAGGTTAATATCCTTTTAAAACTATACGCTAAGTTAGTAGGGATTCTATATACTTACACCTAGCTTAAAATAAGGACCTTTAAGAATAATAATCCTACGCTCTTTAATAGATTCTACTTTACTAATATCTAAATTAATAAATATAAGGTTATAACGTCTTTCTTTATTAAGGATAAGCATAAGACCTCTAATTAACTTCTCCTTAGACTTTCTTTTGTCTAAGACACTAAGTTTTTATTTAAATATAGTAATAACCTAATTACTGCTCTTATACACGCTAAAGATACCTAGATTAGAGTTTCTATTAGAGTAGTTAGGACTAATAACTCTCTAGAGGTTATAGACATCTTACTGTAACTAGATTAGTACCTTTAGGAGGTTTTTAATTTAGGAAACTAAAGACTAGTAGTAACACTAAGAATGCTACTAGTACTAACAACTTTTACCTAGACCTTAACTTAGATAATAATAAGTAAGTAGCTACTATTTTCAATTAGGACTAAGTAGATAATATTATAATAGTTATAGTAAAGGACATAATTAGCCTATATACAGCCTAGATCTAAAGAATTATAATAATTACTTAAGGAGATACTTAGAAGTATTAACATAACCTTACTACTACTAGTAACGCTTCCTCTAATTTAGTTATAAAGCTAGTTACCTAATAAGAAGAACGTATTATAACCTACTAGATTATAAAGCACTATAAGAAAGTAATCTAGTAGTTGAAGATAACTAACTAAGCTATTACTTACTACATCTAGAAGTTAGATTAGAAGATAATATATAAGACTAAGGATAAGAAAATACACCTAGTAGATAATATACTATCTAACAGATTAAGCCTGGATAGAGACCCTCTCTAGAAGCTTAAGAAGGTTAATAAGATTAAAGATAAGCTTTAGGACTAATTAGAGCCTTATTCTAACCTAATTACACCTAAGTTCTTAGATATTAAACCCTAATTAAGACTAATATATAACTAACTTAATAGTATTCTTAAGGATTTAGACTACTTACTCCTATAAGAGAAGGACCTCCTTAAGTACATTCTTCTTAATTAGGAAAAGGCTTTAGCTTAGGACTTTACTAAATACAGATAGCTTAATATAATAATTATACCTCTATAGGTTATTAAGATAATTCTGCATAAGGCATAACAGGCTAAAGGTATTTTAATTCTAAAGGCCCTTCTTCTATAGGTTTTTAACATAATTAGATAATATATCTAATAAGGTATTATTAAGGAGAGTTATACTGCTTACTAGAATCTATAGTTCTTAGTTATAAGAAAGGATAGTAGCCTCTAACTAATTAATTTAGTAACTTAAGTTAATAGTGTTACCTTTTAAGATACCTAATAACTACCTAATGTAGATACCTTTTTAGAAGAATTTATAACTAACTAGCTTGTTTCTCTTCTAGACTTCTTTTCTAGTTATAATTAGGTCTCTCTTAATAAGAAGAGCTGTAATCTAATAACCTTTTTAACCCCTCTTAGCCTCTATTAGTACTTTATACTCCCTATAGGAGGTATAAACTTAGTTACCTAGTTTTATTAGATTATAATAAGGATTCTTTATAATCTAATTCTAAAATACTATAACAACTTTATTAATAATATAGCTGTTAAAGGTCCTTAATCCTAGTATAATAATAAGGGGCTTCCTAAGTACCTTAGTATCTAACAATTTATCTATAAGTATTTACATAATATTAATTAAGTCCTATTTAATAGTAAATTAGCTAGCTATATAGTTTTAAGAGCTAAATCTTAATAATATTACACTTCTACTGCAATTATAAGTTATATTTATAGCACTAAAGGTAGGAAGCCTAATTAGGTAAAGATCCTTAAGATTCTTAAGTAGGAAAAGTATAAAAACGTTTTAGATATCTAATTATTTCTTAGGATTATTACCTTTTATAAGGTTTAGGTTTACCTATATAATGTAGTAGCATACGTCTAGCAGCGTCTATACACTCTGCATATAGATAGTTAGTTTAATTCTAACTGCAGGAAGCTACTTTTATAGAAGTCTAATTAGCTACTAAAGCCCTTTAAAAGTAGAGCCTTAGGCCCTATATACATAATAGAGCTCTAATAACAGTGCACTACACCTACGTATTATGTTTTCTCTTTATAATAATCCTATATTATGTTAGGTAAAAATAAGCTAGCCTTCTAATGTTTAATAAGATAGAGTAGTTTTCCTCCTATACAAATTACAGGAGGTTTTTCTCTCTACCTATATAGATTAATAAGTACTATATATATAGAATAGTGTAAGGGAATACCTTACTAGTTCCTACCTTAATAGTAAATAATGTAAGACTTCTATTACTATAAGGTTTAAGTTAAGTACTTCTTAGAGAAAGCCTTACTATTATACTCTCTCCTAAGTAAGAATTAGCCTTTCTCCTAAGGTCCTCCTTAGAGTAAGGCTATAGACACTCTTAAGTACGTATTTACCTCTACACCTATTCTTATTCTAATTAACTATAGTCCTAATACTAGCTAGATTGTTCTTACTACTAATATAAGTATTAGAGGTTAGAAATATATACTTAGTTAGATCCTTAATAATCTATAGACTATTACTTAATTTAAGAGTAGTATTTAGCGTAGTATAGAACTTAACTATAATTTAGGTAAGTTAGAAATAAGAGGCATCCTTATAAGTCTTAAATAACTTTATAACTACCTTTTTAGTATTAACTTCCTCCTTAAGACTAACGTAAGGGTCTTAGTTACCTAGATTAATAAAGCTGCAGATAACTTACCTTCTGTAATAATAATATACTAGCTTACTTAGATTAGACTTTTTAATTTTAAGATTAAGTATATTAATAAGAAGAAGAACACTACTGCTAATAGGCTTTTATATAAGCCTCCTAGACCTTCTAATCTACGTAAGGCAGACATAGAAGAGGACATTAAGGATTTTATTAACGCTAAGGTCCTTTAAATATATATAGCTAATAATTTCTTCTTTACTGCTTATACCTACCTAGATAACTCTGCTAATTAGTCTAGCTAAATTAATATTCTAGCTAATCTCCTCTTACCTACTAAGAATTAGTTACTACGTTTAAAATAGATTACGTATTTCCTCCTTACGCTTAAACAGCTACTAGGAATCTTATGCTCTTACTACTGCTAATTTATATAAGTTACTATATAGTTTGTTATCTATAATAGACTCCTTTTTAAATAAGGAATAACTACTTAACCCTAGCCCTCCTAAGTTATTAATAATAAACGCTATTATAATAAACTTATTAATAAAGTATATAATAAATTAGGGTATAGGGGATAAGAGGTAATATATTTTTATCTTATAGAATAGTTCTACTAGCTAGGTATGTATACCTAGATCTATAAACTAATCTTAATATACAAGGCCTATTAAAAAGCATAATTAAGGCGATTTAACAATCTATATATCTCTACTACTCTAATCTTATAACTATTTACATAAGTATTACTTAACGTTTAACATATTAGTAAATAGAAAGTTGTTAAGGCCTATTATAAGTTTACTAGTTACCTTAAAGCCTATATTATACGTTAAGCTACTTTAAAAAACGTAGCTATATTTATCTAGGAAGACATTATCTGTCAACATAGTATCTACAGCACTCTAATTATTAATAGGGGACGTAAGAATATAGGTGTTATAATACTACTAAATTAGCATTACGCCTCCTAACGTAAGGTAACCTCTATATACAATCCCTACGTAAATAGACTTCTTAAGAAAGGCTATTAACTAATTACCTATACTCTTTATATCTAGTCTAACTAAGGCGCTAAAGACATTTAGCCTATACTTATAACTACCCTCTTTACTAACTATACTACTATCTATACGTCTATAGGCTATATACCTTTCTACCTTATTTATAGATAATATGCTATTACTCTAATTAAGAACTATAAAGTAACTTAAAGAGTTCTTAACTAAGACATACTAATAACTTAGGACTAGGAGACCTAGATCTAACTCTAAGCTTTTTTATAACTAGATAAAGACTAATAGCAGGCTGCAGATATAGTTACTTAACACTAAGTGCAAACTTATAATTAATTTAATACTACTTATTTAAATACTCTCTATAAGGATTAACTACAAATAGGTAATCTAGTTCTTATTTTTAACGTCTAGTAAAAAATTAATATATTTACTACTAGGAAGCTTAACTACTACTAGAATAGACCCTTCTAAATTTACTTAATTAGCCTATCTAGCACTTTATTCTAACTTAGAACCCTCTCTAGCAATCTTATTACTAGAGCTACTTATGCTAGTAATTAACTTAAGAAGTTTATAAAGAGTCCTAAAGGCCTTTTTGTTTCCCCTAATAAATCTAATATCTACTTTAAGATTGCTGCTAATCTAATAGATTTACTCTTAAATAACAACTTACTACTAGATTAGGACTCTATTTCTAATAATTTAACTAACGCTTCTAACCTTAACTTTAGGGATAAACTTAATAATCTAATCTATAAGGTGACTTAGTTATAAGTAGCGTCTTTATAATAGTATGCTACGCCTTTCTAATTATTTTGTTTTTCCTTATCTCTTAATTCCTATATAGTTTGCTTTATATAACTAATTCTTACTTTATTTCCTTATGTTTATAATAGGGATATATTTCCTATTTATTTAGTTCTTCTTTTACTATAATTATCTCTTTTACTTAGTCTAGCAAAAGACATAAGGGGATAAGATATAAAAAGAACTATCCTTTTTTAATTAACTTAAAGACTGTAATTACCTTAACCTATTTCCTAACTCTAAAGATAACTACTACTGTTCCTATCCCTTAAATATAATCCTAAAAAGCTTTTACTACAATTTAGTCCTCTTCTAATATTATAATCTTAAGCTCCTAATCTAATAAGTTATATTCTTAAATAGTTTTAAATACTACCTATTTGTTATTATCTAAGATATAAGAAGCCTTAGTATACTAGTTATAGTATATACTAGCCTTTTATATATAAGCCTCTTTAATATAGTTACTAAGCATATAGTACTCTAGGAATCTAATCTTAATAATCTAAGGAATTAGTAATAGAACCCTATCTCTACTTATCTTTTACTTATACTGTAGAGAGCCTATCTTATTAGGATTAACACCTAGATTACTACTATTTTCCTAATGTTTAGAGAATAATTTAAAGTTACACTCTCTCTTAGAGTATATATAGTTAGTATATTAATTATAAAACTTACTAAAAAGAGAAACACACTTAAAGTAGAGAGTTATACTTCTTACTTTATCTAATTAGCTACTATAGTGTTTCTAAAAGTTATAAGTATAATAATTATAAGTAACCTTATTCTAAACACTATAGGCTTAAATTAGTAAAGAATTAACTATAGGAATCTAGAAAGTAAGACACTAAGTAAAGAGACTAAAATAACTAGTAATATTATTATTAATAAATATAAAATAGGTAAACTAAAAGGAGTTATTACTTAGCTTATAGTTACTTAGGATTCTATAAATAACAGTCTAATTTAGAATGTTTAACTAAAATAAGCTACTAAGCTATTATATTTTCTTATTTACTTTATAAGGATTAAGGATCTTAAGCTCTAAGTATAGAAAGCTAGCTAGATAAGGGAGACTAGCCTATATAGTTACTTTAAGAATCTAGCTAGAAATATTAATTAGTATTTTCTAGTAACTAGATTAGATAAGAAAGACTTACGTTTAAGTAGCAGTTATTAACCTTTTAGAGTTTATAACTCTAGGGACTTATTACCTTTATTTTCATAAGTAGCATTAAGGAGAACTACTACAGCTTAATTTTATAATTAATATCCTAGTGTATATAATACTAGTTAATCTTATTAGGAGTATTTATAGTAATTAAGATTAGGTTTGCTTTAGTTTAAAGACAGTAAGGGTTATTTAGTTAATTTAGGTCTAAATAGATAGAAAAGTATAAAGGAGAGAAAGATTAAAAAAGGAGGATTAAGAAAAATAGGTCCCCTTTATACCCTTTAAGTTACTAAAGGAAGGAAGGTACTATAGTAGAAGTATTATAATTAAGGCTACTTAATAAAGAGTATAATTTATAATAACCTTACTTTAACTTTAGCTAAAAGAACAAAAGGAGTAATTTACTGCTCCTACGCCTTCTAATTAACTTAAGAATTGCTTCTACCCTTCTTTAAATAAATCCCTTATCCTAGGTAGTATAAAACCTTTATTCTTTTCCTACCCTTCTAACCTTTCTTTTCTTCTTTACTAATAGTTATCTATTAATAATTTTAATAGTAGTTTAGTATACTACTTCTATATATATATATATACACTTTCCTTTCTTTAGATATACTTCTTTCTTCTAGATATATAATTCTACTTATGTAACTTCCTAATTAACCTTTATAATATTAACTCTTACTTCTTTCTCTTCCCTTATTATCCTAAGCCCTACCCTTTTTATCATAAAGATATAGAACTCCTTTACATACTAAGACTATAATTTAACTCTTAAGTACTAATATGGTAACTAGGCTAATAACTAAATTATTAATTACCTTCTTACACCTACCAGATAAGTTACTACTGCCTATAAATCCTAGTTCCTTAACTCTTATATAAACTTCTAATTCTCTTAATAAACCTAGCCTTACTATAGGGAAATTACCTACTAAACAAACTTTAACTATATAATTCCTACTAAGATTAACCTCTATTTTCCTAACTAGCTTTAGTAGGAAGACATTAATACCTTCCTTTAGTAGTAACCTAAGGCTTTTAAATATATTAATAGTAATTATCTATAGGAAGCCTAAACCTATAAGAAGGCGTAGGGTATCCTCTTTAACTACTATAACCTATAAGGATATCTACTTTAAAAAGACTAGATTATAAGAGATAAAATTAAAGCTACCCTCTAAATTATAATCTATAATCTTTCCTTAGTTTATAATATTATAGTTATCCTAATTAGCTAGTAAAGTAATATTAGTTAGAATACTAACCCTATTCTTCTTCCTTAGGCTTATAAGACCCTTTATGTAATTAGAACTTTAGTATATCTTATTTTTTTTCCTCTTTTTGCTAACAACCTTAGATACTTTATAGGTATAATTATTAACTAGAGAGATAGTATAGTATACTAGTATAATCCTCTCTAGTCTAGCAGCTAATTAGAAGCTCTCTTTATTAATAACATCCTAATGTTAAAGACTTTTTACTATAATATTAATACTCTATTCTACATTAAGAACCTAATTAATATATCTACCTGTATTATTAACTTAGTCTAGCAGCCTAGCAGCTAGGAGTGTAGTCTCTATATTCTTAAATAGTTTTAAATAGCTATCTAATACAGTCTTATATACCTAACTAAAAACCTAATCTAGAGAGACACTCTTTTTATATCTAAATAAACTTTTAGTAATAAGCTATATACTACCTAGATCTATTAAATTAGCTATAGGTTTTAGTATAAAGGATCCTACCCTTATAATACTATAAGAGATATCCTCTATCTATCTTTTAAAGAAACCTAAAAATAGTTCTATAAGAAACGTTAATAGTAATCTACTTCTAAAGCCTCTTCTACTAATAACTTAGGCTTAGACCTTATAGTAACTAGCTCTAAGTAAAGAAGAGTTAGTAAGATTAGACCTTAGACTCCTTTAAAGACTAAGCTTCTATTACTACCTCCTCTAATTACTTTAGTAAAGCTACTATTAATACTACTTAACCTTATACTCTAATATATTACCTAATTAATAATATAAGGCACCTTCTTTCCTCTTATTACTAGAAGTATAAATTACTAGTCTTAGCCTCTTATAACTCTAGCTATAATAGTTCTAATTAATACCCTCTTTATTCCTCTAAGCTACTAACTTCCCCTAATTAACTAATAGTTCTATAATTATAAATAAACTCTAAGTATCCCTCCTCTAACTTTTACTAGTACCCTATAAATAAAACTTACTAAGTCTCTCTTAAACATAATAATAGAGGATATACTTAAGGGAGACTCTATAGATCTCAACTCTTTAGATACTAATAATACTAGAATAGAGGGACCTCTATCCTAATCTAAGTATTCCTTACTGCCTACTAATATCTAGGCTTATTAGAAAAAAGTTTAAATTACGCTTTTTTAGACTAAACTTAACTAGTAGATTAATAATAAACGTAATTACTAGTCTTATGCTCTCTAATATAAGAAGCTTCTTAAGTATTATACTAATCTAGAAAACCTATAGATTAATAAGTGTTCTAAGGAGGATTAAGTTAACTAATATAATAATCTAATTAATAAGGCTACCTTCTTAACTCCTCCTTATACGCTTTAGCTTCTACTAAGTATAGATTAGAATTAAGGTAGATAGGCTTATAATAATACTAGAGATATATAGAAGTAAAAGTATACTATAAGAATAGCTAAGATAAATAAGATAGGTAAGATTAGTAAGACTACTAAAAGATCTAGGAAGGGTAAGGCTTAATTACAGTAGACTGTATACTAGATATTTCTTTCTTTAGTACTAATTAGGTGTTTTTAGGTAGTTTCTTCTCTTTAGAGAGAAGATAAGAAACTAGGAGATTATTATAATAGGGTGCCTATTAGTGCTAGATTTCTTTAGTTTCTAATTACATAACTAAGAGTCCTAATTAGAGATAGATATTATACCTTAGCTGCTTACTTCTAATTAGAAAGAAGATAAATATATAACTAATTCTTTTTCTTTAATTTAGAGATAGATCCTTTGGATTAACCTAAAGCCTTTTATTATAGTTTACCTTTAATTATAGTTATATAAGACAGTAATAGGAGTCTTATATTATTTACTATCTTAGTAGGAACTAGTAAGGTATTCCCTTACACTATTCTATATACATAGTACTTATTAATCTATATAGGTAGAGAGAAAAACCTCCTGTAATTTATATAGGAGGAAAACTACTCTATGTTATTAAACATTAGAAAGTTAGCTTATTTTTACCTTACATAATATAGGATTATTATAAAGGGAAACATAATACGTAGGTGTAGTGCACTGTTATTAGAGCCCTATTATGCATATAGGGCTTAGGGCTCTACTTTTGTAGGGCTCTAGTGGCTAATTAGACTTCTGTAAAAGTGGCTTCCTGCAGTTAGAATTAAACTAACTGTCTACATGTAGAGCGTATAGACGCTGCTAGACGCATACTACTACGTCACGCAGGTTAAAACTAGTGTTTAATAGTAAGATTGTTTACTTTAAAGTAAAGATTATCTAGAATAACTATACTAATATAATAATTCTTAACTTCTTTAATAACATTTTTACTTAGTATATCTTTATTTTTATTCTCTTAGTCCTAGCTATTTAAGAACGCTAATTAAACTAGCGTAGAACTAATTAGATCCTACAGTTAAGATTAGTTACATAATACAAAAAAAAAAAAAAAAACTAGCAGTTAGCCTAATATAAGCACTATACCCTATTCTTATGCTATTAACTTAGTAAGGTAGCTTATTTAAGAACATATAGTACTATAGGGATTAGTATAGTCTACTTAATGCTAGATTAACTTACTAGAGATAGCTTTACTCTTAAGGTCTATACTACTAAGGTTAAGAACTCTTAACTATAGAGGTATTTAACCTTAAGAGGCAGGCTTATTAGGTATATATAATTAGCTAGGATAGAATCTCTTAGGATTCTCCTATTAACTATACCTATAACCTACTAAACCTATAATCTAAGTAAATCTCCTTTACTGCAACCTACTAAACCTATAATTTAGATAAATTATCCTAAAACTAAAGTAACTAAATTAAAGCCTCTTTTCTAATCTTATTAAGTCTAATCTTATTAAGTCTTTATCCTTAGTTATACCTACACTTAACTTAAACAACGCTTTTAACATTAACGCCCCTCTTAATTATAACCCCTTAGAGGTTATAAAACAGTTTATAATAGCTTAGATAAGCTTTATTATTAAGCAGTACAGAGGGAACTCTCTATATAATATTATTACTATTAATAGCAGAATAAATAATTATATAGTAATTAATATTACTAGCATTAGATTAGTAATCTTACTTCTTAACAGCCTAGCAGCTAATACAGGCCTTATTACTAGGGTAAGGTAGGCCCTATAGTAAAGGCTTTACTTCTTTATTAGTAGGATAGCCTAGCAGAGGGAGGATAGATTAACTATTACTAAGATAAAGCGCTTAGGCTAGCTGTAGGCAGTAATCTGCGCTATCTAGTAGGTATAGTATAATTAAGAGGAAGTAGAGATTTTACTAGAAGCTCTAAGGTGTTAGTTAGAACCTTAATATAATAGTTATACTTAATATATATTACTAGACCCCTAGAAAATAAAATATATTTACATAATGTATAGCCTAGAAGGGCCTTAGTCCTAGCTATAAAAACTATATATAGTATTAATAGCGGTCTCTATATATCTAATAGCAGTATTATTCTATAAGAGTAAGAAATTAGTAGTAGTATTTATTTTAATTATGTAATTAGGTTATGCCCTTCTAGGCTATGCATTATGTAAACGTGTTTTATTTTCTAGGGGTCTAGTAATATATATTAAGTATAACTATTATATTAAGTTTCTAACTAATACAGCCTTAATTATACTGCACCTACTGGATAGCGCAGATTACTACCTGCAGCTAGCCTAAGTGCTCCTTTATTGTTGTAATTTTAGATATGTCGTCCTGCTTCTAGGCCATCCTGCTGATAAAAGAGTAAAGCTGCTGCTGTAGGGCCTACCTTACCTTAATAATTAGGCCTGTATTAGCTGCTAAGCTGTTAAGAAGTAAGATTACTAATCTAATACTAGTAATATTAATTACTATATAGTTATCTATTCTGCTATTAATAGTAATAATGTTATATAGAGAGTTCCCTCTATACTGCTTAATAATAGAGCTTATCTAAGCTGTTATAAACTGTTTTATAACCTCTAAGGGGTTATAATTAAGAGGGGTGCTTAGTTTAAAGGGGTTATCTAGGTTAAGCGTAGGTATAACTAAGGATAAGGAGTTAATAAGATTAGACTTAATAAGATTAGAAAGGAGGATTTAATTTAGTTGCTTTAGTAGGTTTTAGGATAATTTGTCTAAACTATAGGTTTAGTAAGTTATAGGTATAGTTAATAGTATAAGAATAGGGTATAGTGCTTGTATTAGGCTAACTGCTGTTGTTTTTTTTTTTGTATTGTGTGACTGATCTTAACTGCAGGATCTAATTAGTTCTACGCTAGTTCAATCAGCGTTCTTAAATAAGTAATTAGGTTATAAGTAACTAAATATATTACTTAATATATATAGATAGTATATAAATTAACATAGTAAGTAGATTACTTTCCCCTTCTTTCTTACCTTTCCTCCTTATAATAACTTTCCTCTATATATAACTATAGAATCCTCCTTAAATAAAAGCTATACTATTTTTACACTTAAAGCTATCTAAAAAGATCTAAAACTATCTAAATATAAAGCAGCCTCTATCTATAAGATCCTATTCTTAACCTATAACTACTAACGTATTAGATAACTACTATAATAAGAAACATAATTAAAATTAATAAAGATAATTAAGCTAGAAGAAATAGTAATTCTTAAATAGGTTATTAACCTAATTAATTAAGGATTTCTACTATAACTTAACGACGTATAAGATATAGCTAATTACCTCCTTAACAAACGTAATACAACACATATTAGACCCTAATATGTAGAGAACTTTATATTACGTTAACTATAACTAAAGATGTATTTTTAATATAGATTTAACTATTAGAGAGTATTAGCTAAGGATCCTATAATTATATAGGCCTAGTTTACCCTTATATAAAACAAAGTTATAAAGTATAAAATCTATAATAATAATATCTTTAATTTTAATATAATAGGCTTCTTAATAGGAATACTATCATATTTAAAGGTTGTTATAACCTCTAATTACTATAGAAGGCCTTATATAAAGCAGCCTAGTAATTATAAATAGGTTTCTATTATTTAGGGTCTATATATAGATAGCTAGATACTACCTCTATATTTTATTATTTAGAGTAAATATTACCTCCTTTTATAGTATACTAATAGCTAATTCCTACTCTAATAGCGTATCCACCCTAGTAAAAACAGATAGACTATAAATAAGATTAGCTATAGTATTTTAAAAAGTATATAAAGTCTTATATAAACAGTGTTAAGCAGCTTCTAATCCTTAATAGCTATAACAGCTATAAGTCTACTAAGTTTAATAATTACTATAAAGAACATAGTATTATTACTTTTTATATACCTCTCTATTTATTATATAAGGTTTAGCCTCTTAATGTTAGCTACTTTAGTCTACTAAGGGCGTTAAATAGTAAGGAAATAAAGAAAATAATATAGATATAGATTATATATATTACTAAAGATAACTTCTTTCCTACCTTTAAGGTAGCCTTTTCTACTTTAATAGGTAAAGAAAACATATAAGCTAGCTTTAGATAGGCTAGCTTTATCCTTTTTAACCTAGAAGTAGTTATTTCCTACTTAGATTTTAAGCTAAAGATACTTACACTATCTAACTTACGCCTAAGCAGCTAGAGCTCCTAAGACCTAAAGACACTAACTACAGTATATAACACTATATACCTACATAACGTAGTAGTATATATCTAGTAGCGTCTATGCGCTTTACGTGCAGACAGTTAGTTTAATTCTAACTATAGAAATACTACTTTTATAGAAGTCTAATTAGCTACTAGAGTTACTAACTTCTTTTAGTTATACTTAGCTACTATTATTATAGCCTATACTATATAGAAAGTATCCTTTTAGTACTACACTAGCTTAGTAGTAGCTACCTTCTAGCTATCCTCTAGTTATATATCTACTATAGGAAATAGGTCTATATAAAACCTATAATTAAGGAAGAAAAGGCTAAACTCTATAGTAGTAGTAGTTTAGTTATTAAGTATTAGCTAGGTAGCTAGTAAGTACCTATCCTAGTAATCTTAAGTAAAGTATATAACTATCTAGAGGATAGCTTAGATCTCTTAATTAAACTACTTAGTGCTACTATCTATTTAGGGATAGAAAGAGGTACTAAGCAGCTACTAAGTATTAATAAGCTTATAGAAGTGCCTTTAAAAGCAGCTAATCTAGTTACTTCCCTTATTACTAACTATAGTGTTTAGTATCCTATAAGTAGTATAGAAAATTCTTATAAAGTGCTCTATATAGGCCTCTACTTTTATTATCTCTATATCTTCTAATATAACGTTTTTACCTAGATAGTCTATAATAACCTATAGGTAGTAAGTACTTTTTATCTTTATTAGTAAGAGGTAGGTAATAAAGTCTATAGAAATCTCTAACTACCTCTAGTTAGATATTAGTAGAGACTGTAGTAAGGCCTTCTTAGCCTGCTACTAGATATAGCTATAGCTATAGATATTATAGTTACTAATAAACCTTCTAACTAGTTTCCCTAGATATAGCTATTACTACTTTTATATAATTAGCTTTAGCATCCTATTATGCCTTAGGTAGGCAGTAGTTAGTATATTATATAATTTCTATATAATTACTATTTACAGCTAGTTAAAAGGATCTTTTAAATTATAGCTTCCTAAGACCTATATCTTATCTCTAAAAAGGAGCTAATAGTGTAAGTTAATATAGCACTTTACAATCTACGCCTTTAGCTAAAGATCTAGTAGGAAGCTGTAAGCCTACTAGTGTATTATAGTATATACTCTCTAGTAATCCTTATTACTAGCTACTATATTAATTTATAACTATTATAACTTATTATTACTTAGAAAGACTACTATATTAGGGATCTTAGATATAGTATGCTAGGTAGAGACTAGTTAGGCCTTATTAGGAATAACTTAGATAACCTAGCCTTATTCTCTTTTATTATTCTATCCTTTTAGTGTATCTTATTCTCTATAGAATAAGGCGTCTAAGACTACTGCTAATCCTTTAGGCTTATACTTAAAATAGAAGTTATACTAAGTAAGCTTCTTTATCTACTAGCTTTACTGCTTAGTAAGCTATTACTTCTTTATAAAGTACTATAGGCTTTAAAAGTTAGTTAGTACTTAGAACCTAGTAGTACTTTAAAGCTCTATCCTTTACACCTAAAGGTATATTAGTATAGCTAATAACTTCTTATTATATATAAAGTAGTTATACTATATAAGTATAAGCTTTTATAAGTAGTAAGCTTCTATATAGGTGTTTTTATTTTAACCTCTTAAGATATTACTATCCTTAAGGTATAGCTAAAGTAGTTAGTTTCTATAGTAGTAGAGGTATTTAAGTTAAACTAGTAGAGTATTAGTTATCTTATAAAAAGCTCTTTTAAGTATTAGAAGGCTATATCTTCTACTAGTAACTACTAGAAGATTACCTCCTTCTTTATAAGGGCTATTAAGGGCTCTATAAGTGTTTTATAGTCTAAAAGAAAAGTATAGTAGTAATTTATAAATCCTAAGAAACCTTATACATCTTTTACATTAGTAAGCACTAGCTACTTAATAATTACCTTAACCTTATTTAAGTTATAGAATAAGCCTTACTCTATATTAATAATAAAACCTATATATTCTATAGTAGTAACTATAAATTTATACTTATTAGGGTCTAAGTTAAGACTAGCTGCCCTTAGGGTGTATAGCACCTAACGTACTTTCTGTATATAATCCTTTTGAGAGCTACTTATATAGATAAGTATATTATTAAGATACACTATAATAAAGTTATTAAAGTATTTCTAGAGAATAGTATTAATATACTACTAGAAGGTTACTAACACCTTAGTAAGGCTAAAGGAGGTAACTAGCTATTTAAATAGGCTGTATCTAATATAGAAGGCTGTCTTTCTTTTATACCCCTTTATAACCTAGATCTTTTAGAATATAGTAATAGTATTTAGCTTAGTATACTACTTAGTAGTAGCTACCTTCTAGAAAGTCTTTAATATTAGAGGTAGTATATAATAGTCTTTCTTTATAATAAAGTTAAGTATATAGTAATTAATATAGAAGTAAAGTCCCCCCTTTAGTTTCTTTATAAAAAGTATTAACGCCTTAGTAGTAAAGCTACTAGCGTATATAAAGCCCTTATCTAAGAGGTCCTCTAGAGTCTTCTTTAGAATAAGGAGCTCTTTATAGAATATATTATATAGAAGCCTTTAGGGGAGCACTAGCCCCTTACTATCTAGCCTTCTTTTTAGGTTAATTATATAGTTAACGCCTAGTTATAAAATTAGTAGAGAATTTACCTTTACTAAGTTAAATAATAAGTAGACCTTCTCTAATAAGTCTATTAGTATTCTTTTATTAAGGTCTATAAGCTTCTTAGGCCTTAATACTATCTTAATATTCTTTAGGCTAATAGATATTACCTATGCTGCTGCTTCCCTAAAGGTTAGCCTTTCTTAGGTAACTTACTAGCATACTACTATAAATAATAAGGCTAATAGAAACTAAGTAAAGTAAATCTCTTATAGTTATATTAGCTCCTTCTAAGTAGTAAGGTAGGCCTTTACCTATCTTACGCTATAGTAAACTAGTTATTTCTTTATATTATATACTATATAGTTAGCCTCTATCTATAGTTTTATAAAGAATATATCCTTATCTAGATTAACGTATATATATAGTAAGTAACGTAATAGAGTAAGCGACGTACTTCCTTATTGTATAGAAAATCCCTAGTTTTTAACTATTTTTTAAAAATCTATTTTAAGCTTAAAAACACTAGGGTTTTCTTTGTTAGTATTTAATAAGGGTTATATTATAAGGGAAGATACTTTAGATATTTAAACGTTAACTATAATACTACCTTATGTAAGCTAGCTTATCTAGGCTCTAGATAAGAGATCTAAGGCTAGGGTTAGAGTAAGAATTTGAAGACTTTTATTTCTCATAATATAACTTTTATTAAATACTAATAAAGAACACCCTAGTGTTTTTAAGCTTAAAATAGAGTTTTAAAAAATAGTTAAAAACCTAAGTAAGAGAGATTAAGTATAAGCGTAGTAGAGATACTACTTTTAAAGTATATAAGCTACTAGCTCTACCTTACCTTAAGGCACTATATTAACTACTACTAGTACGCTCTTCCTTATATACGCCCTAAAAGGGAGGAGAAGAGTAAAGTAGTTAAAGCTATAATTAAGAAGTATATATAATATAACCTAAAGCTTACTAAACGCCTATAAGAGGTAAAGGTAGTAACTATTAAGAATAACTAACTATATAGTAGATATAAGAGAAAGATTATACTAGCCTCCTCCTACACTATAAAAAGCCTTTATTACCTAGCTTATTTAGTAATACTAGATTTAGGCTTAATAGTATATATTTTTAATAAGTCTTTATAGTTTAAGATAATAAGAGCTACCTTAGTAGGTAGTTTCCTATAGGCTAGCTTATAGTAATTACTAATTAAAGTGTATAGCACTATATAAATTAGGCTTAGGGGGTATACTAGCACTATTATAAGGCTTACCCTATATAATATTACCTTTTACCTTAGCCTTATAGCTAACCTAGTGTCCTTTAAAAAGCTAAAGTAATAAGGTATATACTATTTAGTAGGATATAAGCCTTAGAAATAACTACCTACAAAAAGCAGATAGGTTCTTTATAGCCTACCTTAATAATATTTATAACTAATAGGTTTTTAACTATAAGCCCTTTAAAGTAGAGGCTGCTTTAGCTGCTGCTATCCCCTTACCTCCTATAGGCTTAGACAAAACGCCCTAATTCCATTAGTAAAATAAATACACTATAAAGACATATAGAAAGCTAATTCTTAGCAGCCTATTTACTTAGCACTATAGGCTAGGTTACTTAGGCCCTAAAGTAATTAAAAGGATTATTAATATAGCTTATAGAGTGTATCTTAAAGGCTCTAATAATTATAAGATTTATATTATTAACTATAATACCTATATAAAAGATAAAGCCTACTGCTTAGTTAGATATAGCCTATATAAATCTATAATTAATATAAAGCCTAGTAACTACTTAGTAATTAACTTTTATAACCTAGAGGTTAGTAATATAGGGTATATATCTTATATAATAATTTCTAACTGCAGTAGTAGCTATATATAGGATCTCTACCTATGCTAAAGGACTACTAAGATACTACTTACTATACTTATAGACTTCCTTACCCTATTAGATATATAATATAACTATTAGGTAAAGGTTATTAAGACTAATAATAAGCTTCTATACTACTTAGATAATATAAACATAATAGAGGTATATAGTATACACCTTAAGGTAAGCGCCCTAAATACCTAAGTATAAACTAGAGCTATAAAGCGTATTACTATAGTTATTAAGCAAAAGGTATACAGTATAGTAATTAATATATACCTACTAGATATCCTTTAGCTAGAGGTCTATATAGCTGCTACCTACCTTTATAACTATATACTATAAGCATTATATAGTTTGAAAACCCTATACTAATTATAGTATAAGCACTTCTAGAGTAAAGCTAACGTAGCGTATACTTAGCTAGACCTTTCTTACCTATATATATATAGCTATAAAGCATATATACTTACTACTAATACCTTACTCTACTGTAATTAACGCTAATAACTAGCCCTAAAGGCTTAAATTAGTTTTCTTATAGGCTATAGCTTAAGTAACTTATATTAAATATAAAGCTCTACCTTTAGTAAGGTTTTTACTATATAGAATGTTATTTTTAATAAGAAAGTTACCTTTAATAGTAATATTATAAAGCTTACTAATAATATATATAAAAGCAATCTATAGGAAATAGCTACTATAATTAAGCGTCTTATACGCTAAGAGGCATAGAAAAGAAGCTTTATATATATAGTGGATAAAGAAGCTAATAAGATCTAAAAATATACTAACTACACTAAGGGGGTAGAAGGCTCTAATAGCCTAACCCTTTATAGCTATAAAACTAAAGACCTTTTAAACTACAGCTATAAAGGGCTAGCCTCTCTATTACTTTATACTAAAGTAAGATTTATATTAATAACGCTACTAATAATGCTACTATTAAGGGCCTTATTAATAACTACCCTTAGAGACATACTTAATATAAGGGGGTAGAAAGGATCTTAAGAATAATAATTATAAGCACTTAAAGAAGCTAATAATATAACTCTTAAGTATACCTACGTAATACAGTAGTATATATCTAGCAGTATCTATACGCTTTATATATAGATAGTTAGTTTAATTCTAACTGTAGGAATACTACTTTTATAGAAGTCTAATTAGCTACTAAAGCCCTATAGAAGTAAAGCCCTAGGCCCTATATGCATAATAGGGCTCTAATAATAGTACACCCCTCCTTATGTATTATATTTCCTTTATACTTTATAATAAATCCTATATTATGTTAGGTAAAAATAAGCTAACCTTTTAATATTTAATAATAAGGTTACTTTCCTCCTACTAAGGAAGAAGAGGAAGAGGTTTTTCTCCCTAGTATAGATTACTAAGTACTATATATATAGAATTAGTATAAAGAAATACCTTACTTATTCCTACTTAGATAGTAAATAATATAAGACTCCTCTTACTAATAACTCTTAAGTATAAGCTTCTAAGAGAATCTTTTAAGGCTGTATTTCTAGTAGGTTACTTCTACTAGAAGTAACGCTTATATATTAAAGCTAAGTAGAAATAACTAGACAGCACTTATACACTACAGAAGAGAGCTAATTACTCTATTTTGCTAGTAAGTATAGGTCTACTAGGTGCGCCTATAATAAAGCTAAAAGTATAACTAGGTATACCTTTAAGTACGCCTAGTATATAGCTTAATGTAGGCTGGAAGTAGGAGGCAGCTAGTAGGCTTCTTATAAGAAGCAGTAGAGCAGCTATAGGTACCTACTAGAAATAACTACCTCCTCTTCCTACGTTATATAGTTAGCTAGTAAACTACCCTTTTAAAGACGCTTTTAAGGAGGCTAAAAGAAGCTATCTTTACAGCTATAAGACGTTAAGGTTATAAAGAGAAGTTTCTAAAGGCTTTACTTAATACTTATAGTAATTAGATTCTTAACTATATCTAGGTCTATATATATAAGCTTAATAAGTATAGCTGCTTTATAAAGGTAAAAGTAAGGCTTATTATATATAGTAACTAATAAGTAAAAGATTTATATAATATATATACAGCTATATTAGTAAGTATATCCTTCTAAATACTAATAGCTCTAGCTACTTACTTTAATTTAAAGTTACTTAAATATAACGCTATTAGTATATTTATCTATATAGATATTAATAAGAAGGTATATATAGAGTTACTATTAGGTTACTATAAGAAAGGTATTATTATATACCTTTAGAAAGCCCTCTATAGCTTACACTAATTACCTCTCCTCTAGTAATAGCACTTTAAAGTAGAGCTTATTACATAAGGCTTCTAATGTATTATAAGTAAAGATTACTCCTAGTAGAATAGCTAGATTATATTCTTCTTTTATATTAATAATTATATATTAGTATCTCTAAAGGCCTATAAGTATGTAGTAATTAAGAAGCTAAGCGCCCTCTAAGTAAAACATTACCTTAAAAGAGGCTAGAAGCTCTAGTAGTTTCTAAGCCTTAAAGTCCTATATAACTACATAAGTAGGAGACTTTAGCTCTTATAAGTAGTATATATATAGAAGGTTATAAAGCTACTCTCTATATATACTAATATTATAGATAATATTAAAAAAGGTGTAGTAAAGTAGGATAGCTAGAGCAGTAAGGTAACTAGAAACAATTACTACAACCTACTAAAGCTAACATAAGATACCTCTTAATTAGCGTAAGTAAACTATCTTAATTAGGGCTGTAAAGGCTCTAATTAGGACTTACTCCTATAACTAATTAAGAGAGAAACTCCTATATATCTTATATAACTATAATTAAAGGTAAATTATAATAAAAGGCTTTAGGTTAATCTAAAGGATCTATCTCTAAATTAAAGAAAAAGAATTAGTTATATATATTTATCCTCCTAATTAGAAGTAAGCAGCTAAGGTCTAATATCTATCTCTAATTAAGACTCTTAGTTATGTAATTAGAACTAAGGAAATCTAGCACTAATAGGCACTCTATTATAATTATTCCCTAGTTTCTTATCTTCTCTCTAAAAGGAAGAAACTACCTAAAAACGTCTAATTAGTGCTAAAGAAAGAAATATCTAGTATATAGTCTACTATAATTAAGCCTTACCCTTCTTAGATCCTTTAGTAGTCTTACTAACCTTACCTATCTTATTTACCTTAGCTATTCTTATAGTATACTTCTGTTTCTATATATCTTTAGTATTATTATAAGCCTATCTACCCTAATCCTAACCTCTACTTAGCAGAAGCTAAGGTGTATAAGGAGGAGTTAAGAAGGCAGCCTTATTAATTAGATTATTATATTAGTTAACCTAATCCTTCTTAGAACACTTATTAATCTATAAGTTTCCTAGATTAGCATAACGCCTAAGGAGCTTCTTATATTAGAGAGTATAAGACTAGTAATTACGTTTATTATTAATCTACTAGTTAAGTTTAGTTAAAGAAAGCGTAATTTAGACCTTTTCCTAATAAGGCTAGATATTAGTAGGCAGTAGAGAATACTTAGATTAGGATAAAGGTCCCTCTATTCTAGTATTATCTATATCCTTATTATCTATATCCTTATTATTAAGATCTATAGAGTCTCCCTTAGGTAAATCCTTTATTATTATATTAGAGAGAGACTTAGTAAGTCTTACTTATAAGGTACTAGTAAATACTAGAGAAGGGACGCTTAGAGTTTATTTATAATTATAGAACTATTAGTTAATTAGGGGAAGTTAGTAGCTTAGAAGAATAAGAAGAGTATTAATTAGAACTATTATAGCTAGAGTTATAGGAGGCTAAGACTAGTAATCTACACTCCTAGTAACAAAAGGAAGGAGGGTGCCTTATATTATTAATTAGGTAATATATTAGGATCTAGGTTTAAGTAGTATTAATAGTAGCTTTACTAGAGTAATTAGAGGAGGTAGTAATAGGAGCTTAGTCTTTAAAGGAGTCTAAAGTCTAATTTTACTAACTCTTCTACGCTTAGAGCTAGTTACTATAAGGTCTAAGCCTAAGTTATTACTAGAAGGGGGTTTAGAGGCAGATTACTATTAACGTTTCTTATAGAACTATTCTTAGGTTTCTTTAAAAGACAGATAGGGGATATGTCTTATAGCGTTATATAGGTAGGATCCTTTATACTAAAACTTATAGCTAATCTAATAGATCTAGGTAGTATGTAACTTATTACTAAAGGTTTATTTAGATGTAAAAAGAGTGTCTCTTTAGATTAGGTTCTTAGTTAGGTATATAAGACTGTATTAGATAGCTGTTTAGAACTACTTAAGAATATAGAGACTACACTCCTAACTACTAGGCTGCTAGATAGAGTTAATAACGTAGGTAGATATATTAATTAGGTTCTTGATATAGAATAGAGTATTAATATTATAGTAAAAGGTCTTTAACGTTAGGATGTTATTAATAAAGAGCGCTTCTAGTTAGCTGCTAGACTAAAGAGGATTATACTAGTTTACTATACTATCTCTCTAGTTAATAATTATACCTATAAAGTGTCTAAGGTTGTTAGTAAAAAGAGGAAAAAGAATAAGATATACTAAAGTTCTAATTATATAAAGGGTCTTATAAGCCTAAAGAAGAAGAATAAGGTTAGTATTCTAACTAATATTACTTTACTAGCTAATTAGAATAACTATAACATTACAAACTAAGGAAAGATTATAGACTATAATTTAGAGGGTAGCTTTAATTTTATCTCTTATAATCTAGTCTTTTTAAAGTAGATATCCTTATAGGTTATAGTAGTTAAAGAGGATACCCTACGCCTTCTTATAGGTCTAGCCTTCCTATAGATAATTACTATTAATATATTTAAAAGCCTTAGGTTACTACTAAAGGAAGGTATTAATATCTTCCTACTAAAGCTAGTTAGGAAAATAGAGGTTAATCTTAGTAGGAATTATATAGTTAAAGTTTGTTTAGTAGGTAATTTCCCTATAGTAAGGCTAGGTTTGTTAGGAGAATTAGGAGTTTATATTAGAGTTAAGGAACTAGGATTTATAGGCAGTAGTAACTTATCTAGTAGGTGTAAGAAGGTAATTAATAATTTAGTTATTAGCCTAGTTACTATATTAGTACTTAAGAGTTAAATTATAGTCTTAGTATGTAAAGGAGTTCTATATCTTTATAGCAAAAAGGGTAGGGCTTATAATAATAAGGGAAGAGAAGGAAGTAAAAGTTAATATTATAAAGGTTAATTAGGAAGTTACATAAGAGGAATTATATATCTAGATGAAAGAAGTATATCTAAAGAAAGGAAAGTGTATATATATATATATAGAAGTAGTATACTAAACTGCTATTAAAATTATTAATAGATAACTATTAGTAAAGAAGAAAAGAAAGGTTAGAAGGGTAGGAAAAGGATAAGGGTTTTATACTACCTAAGATAAGGGATTTATTTAAAGAAAGGTAGAAGCAATCCTTAAGTTAATTAGAAGGCGTAGGAGCAGTAAATTACTCCTTTTGTTCTTTTAGCTAAAGTTAAAGTAAGGTTATTATAAATTATACCCTTTATTAAGCAGCCTTAATTATAATGCTTCTACTGCAGTATCTTCCTTCCTTTAGTAACTTAAAGGGTATAAAAGGGGACCTATTTTCCTTAAGCCTCCTTTTTTAATCTTTCCCTTCTTTATACTTTTCTACCTATTTAGACCTAAACAAACTAAATAACCCTTACCTTCCCTAAACTAAAGTTAACCTAATCTTAATTACTATAAATACTCCTAATAAGATTAACTAGTATTATATACACTAAGACACTAGTTATAAGATTAAGCTGTAGTAGTTCTTCTTAATACTGCTTATAAAGATAAAGGTAATAAGTCTCTAGGGTTATAAACTCTAAAAGGTTAATAACTACTACTTAAACGTAAGTCTCTCTTATCTAATCTAGTTATTAGAAAACGCTAATTAATATCTTCTAGCTAGATCCTTAAAGTAACTATATAGGCTAGTCTTCCTTATCTAGCTAGCTTTCTGTACTTAGAGCTTAAGATCCTTAATCCTTATAAAGTAAATAAGAAAGTGTAATAGCTTAGTAGCTTATTTTAGTTAAACATCCTAAATTAGACTATTATTTATAGGATCCTAAGTAACTGTAAGCTAAGTAATAACTTCTCTTAGTTTCCTTATTATATATTTATTAATAATAATATTACTAGTTATTTTAGTTTTTTTACTTAGCGTCTTACTTCTTAGACTCCTATAGTTAATTCTTTACTAATTTAGGCCTATAGTGTTTAGAATAGGGTTACTTATAATTATTATGCTTATAACTTTTAGAAACACTATAGTAGCTAATTAGAGAAAGTAAGAAGTATAACTTTCTACTTTAAGTGTATTTCTCTTTTTAGTAAGTTTTATAATTAATATACTAACTGTATATACTCTAAAAGAAAGTGTAACTTTAAATTATCCTCTAAATATTAGGAAAACAGTAGTAATCTAAGTGTTAATCCTAATAAGACAGGCTCTCTATAGTATAAGCAAAAGATAAGTAGAGATAGGGTTCTATTACTAATTCCTTAGATTATTAAGATTAAGTTCCTAAAGTACTATATACTTAGTAACTATATTAAAGAGGCTTATATATAAAAGGCTAGTATATACTGTAACTAGTATGCTAAGGCTTCTTACATTTTAGATAATAACAAATAGGTAGTATTTAAGACTATTTAAAAATGTAACTTATTAGATTAGGAGCTTAAGATTGTAATATTAGAGGAGGACTAAATTATAGTAGAGGCTTTTTAAGATTATAGTTAAGGGATAGAAACAGTAGTAGTAATCTTTAGATTTAGAAAATAAGCTAAGGTAATTATAGTTTTTAAGTTAATCAAGAAAGAATAGTCCTTTTTATATCTCATTTCCTTATGTCTTTTGCTAGACTAAGTAAAAAAGATAATTATAGTAAAAGAAGAACTAAATAAATAAGAAATATATCCTTATTATAAATATAAAGAAATAAAGTAAGGATTAGTTATATAAAACAAACTATATAGGAATTAAGAAACTATATAGGAACTAAGAGATAAGGAAAAACAAAAGAATTAGAAAGACGTAATATACTATTATAAGGATGTAACTTATAATTAAGTTACCCTATAGATTAGATTATTAGGTTTATCCCTAGAGTTAAGGTTAGAAGCATTAGTTAAATCGTTAGAAATAGAGTCTTAATCTAGTAGTAAATTATTATTTAGGAGTAAATCCTTTAGATTAGCAGTAATCTTAAAGTAGAGATTAGATTTATTAAGGGAAATAAAAAGGCCTTTAGGACTCTTTATAAACTTCTTAAGTTAATTACTAGCATAAGTAGCTCTAGTAATAAGATTACTAAAGAGAGTTTTAAGCTAGAATAAAGTACTAAATAGGCTAATTAAGTAAATTTAGAAGGGTCTATTCTAGTAGTAGTTAAGCTTCTTAGTAGTAAATATATTAATCTTTTACTAAATATTAAAAATAAGAACTAAATTACCTGTTTATAGTTAATCCTTATAGAGAGTATTTAAATAGGTAGTATTAAACTAATTATAGGTTTACACTTAGTATTAAGTAACTATATCTGCAGCCTGCTGTTAGTCTTTATCTAGTTATAAAAGGCTTAGAGTTAGATTTAGGTCTCCTAGTCCTAAGTTATTAGTGTGTCCTAGTTAAGAACTCCCTAAGTTACTATACAGTCCTTAATTAGAGTAATAGTATATTATCTATAAATAAGGTAGAAAGGTATATAGCTTATAGATATACAGATAGTAGTATAGTTAGTAAAGAGGGTAGTTATAAGTATAAGCCAAATATCTTTAGCGCCTTAATTAGACTAGATATAAAGAGTGTAGGTAATTAGTTAATAGCCTTTTTTAAGAAGTCTATTTATATAGGGATTATATATAGAGGTTACCTTACGTTAGGAGGTATAACGTTAATTTAGAAGTGTAATAGTATCTATATTCTTATATCCCCTATTAATAATTAGGGTGCTATAGATACTATATTAACAGATAATATCTTCCTAGATAAACATAGCTACGTTTTTTAAAGTAGCTTAACGTATAATACAGGCTTTAGGGTAACTAGTAAACTTATAATAGGCCTTAATAACTTTTTATTTACTAATATACTAAACGTTAAGTAATACTTATATAAATAGTTATAAGATTAGGGCAGTAAAGGTATACAGATTGTTAAATTACCTTAATTATGCTTTTTAATAGGCCTTATATATTAAGATTAGTTTATAGATCTAGGTCTATATACCTAGCTAGTAAAACTATTCTATAAGATAAAAATATATTACCTCTTATCCTCTATACCCTAATTTGTTATATACTTTATTAATAAGTTTATTATAATAGTGCTTATTATTAATAACTTAGGAGGGCTAGGGATAAGTAGTTATTTCTTATTTAAAAAGAAGTCTATTATAGATAATAAATTAAGTAGTAACTTATTAAAATTAGCAGTAGTAAAAGCATAAGATTCCTAGTAGCTATTTAAGCGTAAGGAGGAAATATATAATCTGTTTTAAATGTAGTAACTAGTTCTTAGTAGGCAAGAGGAGATAAGCTAGAATATTAATTTAGCTAGACTAATTAGTAGAGTTATCTAGGTAGGTATAAGCAGTAAAGAAGAAATTATTAGCTATATATATCTAAAGGACCTTAGCGTTAATAAAATCCTTAATATCTTCTTCTATATCTACCTTATATAGATTAGAAGATCTAGGAGGCTTATATAAAAGCCTATTAGCAGTAGTATTCCTCTTCCTATTAATATACTTAATCTTAAAATTAAAAAGTCTAATCTAAGTAAGCTAATATGTTATTATTACAGAAGGTAAGTTATCTACAGCTCTATTAATCTAGGTAACTAAGACTCTTACGTTAGTTTTAAAGAGGAAGTTAACACTAAAAAGGTAGTTATATAGTTATTTAAGACTTATAAGGACGCCTCTTATTTCTAACTTACCTAAATTATAGTTAAGTTCTACGCTATACTAAATACTACTCTTAAATTAAATAATAGTCTATAGATTATTAAGGATTTAGCTAAGTATATATTCCTAACCTTTAATACTTATATTAGTAGTAAGAATAATCTAGCTAGCGTTAGGACTATAGTTAATTAGAATAAGAATAGGTATAAAGGTAAGTGCCTACTTAAGAGTGTTTATAGCCTTAATCTAAGGAGGACCTTAGGAGAAAGGCTAATTCTTACCTAGGAGAGAGTATAATAGTAAAGCCTTCTCTAAGAAGTACTTAACTTAAACCTTATAAAAAGTAATAATCCTAAGAAACAATTAGATATCTAGAACACTTTTATACTTTTCCTACTTAAGAATCTTAAGGATTTTTACCTAATTAGGTTTCCTACCTTTAGTGCTATAAATATAACCTATAATTACAGTAGAAGTGTAACACTATTAGGACCTAGCCCCTAAAACTATATAGCTAGCTAATTTAATATTAAATAGGACTTAATTAATATTATATAAATACTTATAGATAACTTATTAGATACTAAGGTAGTTAGAAAGCTCCTTATTATTATACTAGGATTAAGGACCTTTAATAGCTATATTATTTATATAGGTATTATAGTATTCTAAAATTAAATTATAAAGAATCCTTATTATAATCTAATAAAACTAGGTAACTAAGTTTATACCTCTTATAAGAAGCATATAGTACTAATAAAGGCTAAGAGGGGTTAAAAAGGTTATTAGATTATAGCTCTTCTTATTAAGGGAGACCTAATTATAACTAAAAAAAAAGTCTAGGAGGGAAATAAGCTAGTTAGTTACAAACTCTTCTAAAAAAACATCTAGATTAGGTAGCTGCTAGGTATCTTAAAAGGTAACACTATTAACTTAAGTTACTAAATTAATTAGTTAGAGACTGCTATCCTTTTTTATAACTAAGAACTATAGATTCTAGTAAGCAGTATAACTCTCCTTAATAATACCTTATTAGATATATTATCTAATTATATTAAAGACCTATAGAAGAAAGGCCTTTAGAATTAGAATACCCTTAGCCTACTACGTCTTATATAGAATTATCTTAATAACCTATAGAGAAGTAATTATTATATTAAGTTATCTATATTTAGTAAAGTCCTAAGCTAAAGCCTTTTCCTAATTAAGAAGAATCTACTTAAGGAGGTCCTTCTCCTTTAGAAGTAAGTAGTCTAAATCCTTAAGAATGCTATTAAGTTAGTTACATATTAGTCTTAATTAGGGTTTAATATCTAAGAACTTAGGTGTAATTAGATTAGAATAAGGCCCTAATTAGTCTTAAAGCTTATCTTTAATGTTATTAACCTTCTTAAGCTTCTAAAGAGGGTCCTTATCTAGGCTTAATCTATTAGATAGTATGTTATCTACTAGGTGTATTTTCTTATCTTTAGTCTTATATATTATTTTCTAATTTAACTTCTAGATATAGTAGGTAATAGCCTAGTTAGTTATCTTAAACTACTAGATTACTTTCTTATAGTGCTTTATAATCTAGTAGGTTATAATATATTCTTCTTATTAGGTAACTAGCTTTATAGTTAGATTAGAGGAAGCGTTACTAGTAGTAGTAAGGTTATATTAATACTTCTAAGTATCTCCTTAAGTAATTATTATAATTCTTTAAATCTAAGCTATATATAGGCTAATTATATTCTTTACTATAACTATTATAATGTTATCTACTTAGCTCTAATTAATAATAGTAGCTACTTACTTATTACTATCTAAGTTAAGGTCTAGGTAAAAGTTATTAGTACTAATAGTATTCTTAGTGTTACTACTAGTCTTTAGTTTCCTAAATTCAAAACCTCCTAAAGGTACTAGTCTAGTTACAGTAAGATATCTATAACCTCTAAAGAGTTATTAGTCCTAATTACTCTAATAGAAACCCTAATCTAGGTATTTTTAGTATGTATAAGAGTAGTAATTAGGTTATTACTATATCTAAATTAAAGCTTAGTGTCTTAGACAAAAGGAAGTCTAAGGAGAAGTTAATTAGAGGTCTTATACTTATCCTTAATAAAAAAAGATATTATAACCTTATATTTATTAATTTAGATATTAGTAAGGTAAGATCTATTAAAGAGTATAGGATTATTATTCTTAAAGGTCCTTATCTTAAGCTAGGTGTAAGTATATAGAATCCCTACTAACTTAACGTACTATTTTAAGAGGATATTAACCTAAGCACTAATGTTAAGGATTATAGAAATTATAAAGCCCTTATTACTCTAATTAACACTTAATATCTAGACTTTAAGCTAAAGGTAAGTATTTAAGATAATAGAGGCTAGAATCCTAGCAGCAGGCTTAGACCTTTTAATATATCTAATTATTACAGAGGGGGAGGCTCTAGAAGTTATACTACAGTTATAGTTATTAATTAGCTTCTTAATATAGGCTTTTTACTAACTTATCTTAGTAATATTAACTAGGGACTTTAGCGCCTTAATTAGGACTTTATTAGTATTAGTATAACCCTAATTATAAAGCGTAGCTCCTATTACAGCGTTAAACTCTAGCTATATCTTCCTTAAGATCCTAATAGGAAGTAATACTAAGGTGTTTAGTTTCTTCTTAGTAAGCCTTTAGGCCTCTTATTATAGATTAAGCTCCCTAGGATAGTTAGAAGTTATAATCTTAGTTATATTAAGTAGCTTCTTAAGCTGCTAATTAGGGAACTTTATAGCAGATATATTCTTTATGTTATCTAATAGCTAGGGTTACTAAAGGATTATCTTCTTTAGAGCAGTTAGTAAAGGTAGTAGAGGTATCTAATTAGCGTCTTTATTAGAGTTATTAAAGTTAATTTCTATAATATACTAGTCTTTATCTATAAATATAACTGTTTTTAGCTTAATTAGGGGTAGTAAGGTAAGCTTCTTTACGCTATAAGTTAACTTAGTGTAGGAATTAGTAACTAGCAGTAGGTTCTTCTAAGGTTAACCTCTTATAACAGTATAGACGTTAGTATAATCTTAGGTAGCTAGATCTAGGCGTACTACATATATATATTAGACTAGGGCTAAAGGAGTTAAGAAAGGGAAGGAAGAGAAAGATTACTAGGGGAGGCTAAGCTGCTAATTAAGAATCTCTTAGATAAGTTACTTATAGTTATTATTAGAGGATATATTTATAACATAGGTAAGGAAAGTAACTTTATTAGCTATGCTATATAATTAGCCCTTATTAATAACTGCAAACAGTATCTTATTAAGAGGGTTCTAACTATTATGCTTTCTATAGAACTAGCTTCCTCTAATTAGGATAATAAGGTAAGTATTTTTATTTAGGGTGTACTAATTACAGTCTTAGATAATATAGTAGGAGTTAGAGTAGTAGTACTAACACTAGTCTCTAGGGCTTATAACCTAAGGTTAATTAGGTACTATTATATTAACTTTAAAGATCCTAGCTAAACTTTATAGTTAAATAGTATTCTAGTAGATCTTTAACTTACTTATCCCTTAAGCTAAGTCCTAATTAGTTATATTAGGGACTAGTAGGTTAATCTAGATGTTAACTATAGGTTACTAAGGTTATTAGTAGTTTAGGTATTAGTAACTAAGGTTGCTTCTAGGTTACTAGGTAGTTAGTTAAGAAGGTAGGTTATCTACAGTCTAATTAGTAGTAAAAAGAGAGGTATACTTCTTCTTATATATAATAGCGTTAAGAAGTCTAGCTTTAAAAGTAGTATACTTAGTTAATTAGATAAACGCCTTAAGGGTAATACTAATCTTATTAGTAGCCTTTTAGATAGTGTCTTTATAGAACTGCTTATAGATTATCTTAATTAGGCTCTTATTAGAGATAGTATATAGGTCTTATCTCTTAGCTTAGGCTATAATGTTATTAATTTTAGTAAAAAACGCCTAGATAGAACTTAGATTAGAGGTAGAGATAGAGGATCCTTTAGTAACCTTCTTAATCTACTCCTCCTTATTAAGGAATTAGTTAGTATCTTACTAACTATACTCCTTTATACCTATGTAACGTAGTAGTATATATCTAGCAGCGTCTATACGCTCTGTATGTAGACAGTTAGTTTAATTCCAACTGTAGGAAGCTGCTTTTATAGAAGTCTAATTAGCTACTAGAGCCCTATAAAAGTAAAGCCCTAGGCCCTATATGCATAATAGGGCTTTAACAACAGTATACTACACCTATATATTATGTTTTCCCTTTATAATAATCCTATATTATGTTAGGTAAAAACAAGCTAACCTTCTAATATTTAATAAGATAGAGTAGTTTTCCTCCTATATAAATTGCAGGAGGTTTTTCTCTATACCTATATAGATTAATAAGTACTATATATATAGAATAGTGTAAGGGAATACCTTACTAGTTCCTACTTAGATAGTAAATAATATAAGACTCCTATTACTGTAATACTCCTTTATAAGAAAGGCTTAGCCTTTAGACTAAAGTAGGTATCTAATTATATCCTTAACTAGAGTCTAATAATTACTACCTATAGTGTAGGCAGTAAGCTTACCTCTAAATTAGTCTAGAACTCTTAAGATCTTATATTAGTCTTTAAACTTCTCTAGGAACTTAATAATATTATCTCCCTTAAAGGTTATAGCTCTATCTTATCTAAGAAAAAGAATCTTATAGAAGTTTAAGTTCTCTAATAGGTTAGTTAAGGTAACTATAGGAGCTAGACTCTAAGGAGTCTAAGCCTAAATATATATAGTAATTACCCTAAGGAGAATATTAATTAAGGCGTTAGTAGCTAGGATAGAACTAGAAGCTTATAGAGGGTTAACTAAGTCTTTTAAACTAGACGCTTATCCTATCTAATTAGAAGGAGTTAGCCTACCCTTATTATTAGAGGATTTAGCTAGAATAAGCTTTTAGAATATAGTAAAAGTAGGGCTAGTAGATTATCTATTAATTAGGATAGTAGGAGCTAAAGGCTAGAAAAGGTCTCCCTACAGAAGAGGAATATAGTTATTACTTATTTTAGTAGTTAGATATTAGTTATTAAGGTTATTAAGAATTCTAATAATAGTGTGTTAGTTAAAGCTCTCTAAGTAGAGCCTTATAAATATAGAAGTAGTTCTTCCTAATAGCTAAAGTAAAGTTATAGTAGTAATTAGAGTTACCTTTATAATTAGAACTAGTTCTTACCTTATAAATATTAATAGTCCTAGCTAGAAGTGCTTATAAACTTACTCTAATATTAGCTAGAACTATTAGATCTGTTAGTAAAGACTTATTATTACCTAATCTATAAATATCCTTAATCTAATAACCCTATAAGTCCTAATTAGACTAATATTAAGCCTCTAAATAGAGTAGCCTAGTAGAGGATAATCTACTTATATAATTAAATATATCCTTCTAAAGACTCTTAAGTTTTCTATAATAACTTAGTTCTTATATTTATAACCTATAATATTAGGTATTAGTAATTTTAATACTTATTACTTACCTTATTAATTAACTTATAGTTATTTCTACCTAATCTAGCAGGCTTACTGCTTATATCTTCTAATCTGCTGTTATCTTAGTAGTTTTTAAGGTTTACTATATTCCTTTATCTTTTTAAATAAATCTATTACTTATCTTATTATTACTTTTTTACTTAGTTACTATACTACTATATAATTAGGCTTCTACTACTTACTTTTAGTCCTAATTAGTTATCTCTTATCTTTAATTACTTAGTGTCTATTACTTTTTTAGATTTCTAGAAGGGGAGACTATTAAAAAGGTATAGTAAAGTAGGATAGCTAGAGCAGTAAGGTAACTAGGAATAATTACTATAACCTACTAAAGCTAACATAAGATACCTCTTAACTAGCGTAAGTAAACTATCTTAATTAAAGCTATAAAGGTTCTAATTAGGACTTACTTCTATAACTAATTAAGAGAGAAACTCCTATATGTCTTATATAACTATAATTAAAGGTAAATTATAATAAAAGGCTTTAGGTTAATCTAAAGGATCTATATCTAAATTAATAGAGAAGAATTAGTTATATATGTTTATCCTCCTAATTAGAAGTAAGCAGCTAAGGTCTAATATCTATCTCTAATTAAGACTCTTAGTTATGTAATTAGAAACTAAGGAAATCTAACACTAATAGGCACCCTATTACAGTACCTAACTTTACACCTAAGCTACTCTTTTTCTAAGTCTATATTTTTAGTTAATTAGTTAACCTCTTTATTAGAGTATATAGGTGCTAGCTATTAGGGTAGTACTATAGTCTTTATAGCCTTAGACACTTAGAGAGTTTTAGCTTTAGTATGCTTTAAGTAATTCTACTTTAAGTAGCCTCTTTTATAGTAATAGTAGTAATATTATGTTTCCTTTTTACTAGAGGAGCTATAGTCTTTTAGGGCTTTAACCCTATAGGCCTTAATAATACCTATTATATAAATATCTCTATTATAGTTAACTTAAGTAGTTACTAGGTGCTTTAGCCTATAGGAGTTTATATAATCCAGCTTCTCTAATATAGTTTAGACCTTTATAAGCTAACTACTATAGTCTGCTAGTAGGTTAACTACTACTAAGCTTTTCTATAGACTAGGCTTTAAGGCTCCCTTAAGGAGAGTAATTATTATATTATTTATTTAGTCTCCTCTATTAGCTTTAGCTAAGATATTCTTCTACTTTAGTAAAAAGCTAAAAAGAGACTAGCTTTCTCTCCAGTAGAGAGTATATAGTAATATAGCAGTATAAAAATAAGTATTTAGGCCTTTATATATTTAGTTAAAGTATACTATAAAGTCTTTAGGGTTATATATACTATTATTACCTCTTAGGGTGTAGAAAGTAGTAACTACCTACTAGGGACTAGTTTCTAAGTAGAAGTTAATTAAGTACTAAACTTCTTTTTTAAACTAGTAGAACTACTAGTCTATAGTAATCTTATCTCTTATCTACTAAGCCTAACTAGTATATTTACTTCTCTTACTTAAGAACTTTAATAGGTTAGGTAAAGGTTTATATTAAATAGTCTTATAGGGGACTACTAAGAGGTTATTAGTAGTATAGCCTAAGGTTATATTCTTAGCTATAAATATAAACTTAACTTACCTTAATAGTTTGTTAGTAAGTTTAGTAATCCTCTACTAGAGGGGACCTACTATAGTATTTACTGCTGTAGTAATTTAGGCCTTTAGAACCTCTTAGTTAGTTAGAGTATCTATAGTATAGGTATATAGTAGATTAATAAGGCACTAAAGAGACGCTATAGTTTAGTTTAGTATAGATATATAAAGGGTAGTGCTATTATTAGTTAATAATAGGAGTGCCTTAATTAAATATATCTACACTAAAGAGGGGAAGAGGGAAGAATCTATAGGATAGCTAATCTTTAGGGGTTAACTAAAGGCCTACTAGTTAGGCTGTAGTTAGTAAAAGGTTATTCTATATATAGGCTCTACTTATACTTATCTTCTATAGTAAAGCCTATAATATATAACTATTAATATTATATTAAGTTTCTAACTAATAGGCTTCTAGTAGAATTTCTACTTCTATATAGCCTTAATTATACTATACCTACTAAATAGTATAGATTACTATCTGTAGCTAGCCTAAGTGCACCTTTATTATTATAATTTTAGATATATTACCTTACTTCTAGGCTATCCTACTAATAAAGGAGTAAAGCTGCTTCTATAAGAACTACTTTCTCTTAATAATTAGGCTTATATTAGCTACTAAGCTATTAAAAAGTAAGATTACTAATCTAATGTTAGCAATATTAATTACTATATAATTATCTATTCTGCTACTAATAGTAATAATAGTAATATACCTATATAGTAAGTAGGCTAATATAGTAAGTAGGCTACTTTTTCTACTTTCTACCCTATTAACCTTTATAATAACTTTCCTCTGTATATAACTATACAAACTACCTTAATTAAAAGTTATATTATCCTTACTCTCTAGGCTATTAAAAAAGACCTAAAAGTAGCTATATAAAAAGGTGCTTAAACCTTTAAGGTTCCTTAAACTACACTCTAATACTTAGGTAATAGATACGTTATATAAGGTAAAAAATAACGAAATTTAATAAAGATAACTATAACTAAAGAGGAAGTAATTCTAAGATACGTTATAAACCTAATAAATAAAGAGTTCCCTTTGTAATATAAAGGCGTATAAGAAATATCTAACTAACTTCTAAACATATATAATAGGACGTATATAGGACCCTAATAGGAAGATAACTTTATATAATACGTCTCTAAATTAAAAATATAATTTTTATATTAAATTAACTATTAGGGAGCCTTAGCTAAGAATCCTATAATTATATAAGGCTAGCTTACACTTATATAAAATATAATTAAAAAGTATAGAATACTTAATAATAATGTCTATAATTTTAATAAGACTAGGTTTCTATTTAAGGTATATAGGGGCGTATATAAGTAAATAAGATAAAGAGGAATAATAGTTATAGTATTTATTAGCTTAAGCAGCTTAGTCTCTAGAAGGAAGAGTAGGAATAGGTCTAAGAGGAAGGAAACCTATCCTTTTATACCAATTCTAGCTCTACTAGGGTTAGGGTTAAGTCCTAACCCTTACTACGTAATTCTCTAGTTAATTACGTGTAGATTATGTATCCTCTTACCTAAATAGGCCTAGTATAAAGGTTATTTTATCTAGGTTAAAGTATAAGTCTTAGGGAGGTTTCCAGCAGTTTCTTCTAGTTTCTACTGCTTTATTAGTATACAGTGTATACAGTTTTAATAATACTGTATTATAACTATAGTTCGTATATAACTATAGTATATTTATAGTTATAGTTATAGGTTATATAAGCGTTATATTATAGAGATAAAGCGTAGTAAGCTATTATCTCTAAGAGTTTCTAATAGGAATACTGTTATATATAAAGGTTATTATAACGTCTAACTATAAGAGAAGGCCTTATATAAAGCAGCCTAGTAATTAGGAATAGGTTTCTATTATTTAGGGTGTATATATAGATAGCTAGGTAATACCTCTATACATTATTATAAAAGGTAAATATTGCCTCCTCTCTTAGGATACTAACTACTAATTCCTAGCTATATAGCGTATTTATCTAAGTAGAAATAGATAGATAATAAATAATATTAGCCTAGATTAGCTAAAGCACTTAAATTAATATATAAAGTCCTATATAAAAGGCTTCTATTATCTCTTAATCCTTAATAGTTATAATAGCTATAAATTAACTAACTTTAATAAATACTATAAGGAATAAAGTATTATTACTTTTTATATACATCCCTATTTATTATATAAGCTTTAGCCTCTTAATATTAGGTAGTTTAGCTTATTAAAGTACTTATATAGTAAGGAAATTAAGAAGATAATATAGATATAGATTTTTTATATTACTAAGGATAACTTCTTTCCTACCTTTAAAGTAGTATTCTTTATCTTAATAGGTAAAAATAATATATAAGCTAGTTTTTAATAAGGAGGCTTTATACCTTTTAACCTTAAAGTAGTTCTTTCTTACTTAGATTTTAAGCTAAAGATACTAATACTATTAAACTTACAGCTAAGCAGCTAAGGCTTTTAGGATATAAAGATACTAACTATAGTAGTAAAGGGTATATAAACTACTACCTCCCTTAAAAAGAAGATCTAAGTATATTTAGGTAGCTTACTAATACTAATATATAAAGTAATTAACTTCTAGGCTAGAGGTACTAGTAAGTTAGCTTATAGGCTTACTATTATTAAGGCTAAGAACTATAAGCTTTATAAAGGGATAGAGGTATTAAGTAAGCGCTAAAAGGTAAAAAAGACCTAACTATATCTTAGAGGGTTACTTAATACTGCTAAAGTAGAGACGCTATAAGTAGAAAAGGGTATTATTAATACTAAAGGCAAAAATAACCCTTAGAAGGAGGGTAATATAGAAGGTGCTAAACTATATATAAGGTAATATAGTAATTCAAGAAAGCCTAGATATAATATATAAACCTATAAAGTAGTTAAGAATAGTAATAAAGAAGAGGGTAATATATAGTTTTAATTAATTTTATATATTACAGTTTAATTAACTTATATAGAAGGTAGAAGGGTAGAGAAAGGTAGCCTACTTACTATATTAGCCTGCTTACTATACAGGTATGTTATATAAAGAGTTTCTCTTATACTACTTAATAATAAAGTTTATCTAAGCTATTATAAACTATTTTATAATCTTTAAGAAGTTATAATTAGGAGAGGTGCCTAGTTTAAAGAGGTTACCTAGGTTAAGTATAAGTATAACTAAGAATAAAGACTTAATAAAATTAAACTTAATAAGATTAGAAAGAAGGATTTAATTTAGTTACTTTAGTAGGTTTTAAGATAATATATCTGAACTATAGGTATAGTAGGTTATAGAGGACATTTATTAAGATTATAGGTTTAGTAGATTATAGGTTGTAAAGGGTTTAGGCCTATAAGGGGCGTAGTGCTGTAGCTAATAGTATCTTATTAAATTAGAGGGTCCTATAGAGGGCGATTTAGGCGAGCTAAAGGATGCGTAGAGATAGGAGTTATTAGCCTAATTTAGCCTAGCTGCTTAGTAAATAATAGAGGCACTACTGTAGGCTTTATCCTAAGCAGTAGGCTTTATAAAGGCCTTAGGCACCTAGAAAAGGGGTTACTAAAGGCCTAGTTAGGTAGTAAGGCTAAGCATAGGGGTAATATAATAGTTATAGTTATATATACAGTTAGATAAAGATATAATACATAATATATATTAGCAATAGGAGTCTTATATTATTAGGTGTAGTGCACTGTTGTTAGAGCCCTATTATGTATGTAGGCCCTATATGCATAATAGGGCTCTAATAATAGTGCACCCTACCCTACGTATTATGTTTCCTTTATTCTAAAAATAGCTTCTATATTATGTTAGGTAAAAACAAGCTAACCTTCTAATGTTTAATAATAGGGTAGCTTTCCTCCTACTAAGGAAGAATAGTAGGAGATTTTTCTCCTTAGTATAGATTTATAAGTACTATATATATAGAACTAGTGTAAAGGAATACCTTACTTATTTATACTTAGATAGTAAATAATATAAGACTTCTCTTACTAAATAGTAATATCTTATATTATTATTTTACTTTAAGATACTTTATTACTAATATTCTATATATAATAGTATTATAAGAGATAATAGCGCTAATAACTATTTACTTCTAAATTAACTATATTCTAGCTTTATTCTAGATATTAAGAATAAGTAAGATATAATAGAAAATAATAATATTTATAACTATTATTACGCCCTTCTAGGCTATACATTATGTAAACATGTTTTATTTTCTAGAGGTCTAGTAATATATATTAAGTATAACTATTACATTAAGTTTCTAACTAACACCTTAGAGCTTCTAGTAAAATCTCTACTTCTGTCTCTTAATTATACTACACCTACTAGATAGTGTAGATTACTACCTACAGCTAGCCTAAGCGCTTTATCTTAGTAATAGTTAATCTGTCCTCCCTCTGCTAGGCTATCCTACTAATAAAGAAGTAAAGCCTCTACTATAAGGCCTACCTTACCTTAATAATAAGGCCTATATTAGCTGCTAGGCTGTTAAGAAGTAAGATTACTAATCTAACACTAGTAATATTAATTATTATATAATTATCTATCTTGTTATTAATAGTAATAATGTTATATAGAGAGTTCCCTCTATACTACTTAATAATAAAGCTTATCTAAGCTGTTATAAACTATTTTATAACCTCTAAGGGGTTATAATTAAGAGAGGTCTTAATATTAAAAAGGTTATTTAAGTTAAGCCTAGGTATAACTAAGTAGGATAAGGACTTAATAAGATTAGACTTAATAAGATTAAAAAGGAGGATTTAATTTAGTTACTTTAGTTTTAGGATAATTTGTCTAAATTATAGGTTTAGTAGGTTGCAGGAGATTTATCTAGATTATAGGTTTAGTAGGTTATAAGTATAGTTAATAGAAGAATCCTAAGAGATTCTATCCTAGCTGATTATATATACCTAATAAGCCTGCCTCTTAAGGTTAAATACCTCTATAGTTAAGAGTTCTTACTGCAGACCTTAGTAGTATAGACCTTAAGATTAAAGCTATCTCTAGTAGACTATACTAACCCCTATAGTACTATATGTTTTTAAATAAGCTACCTTACTAAGTTAATAGCATAAGAATAGGGCATAGTGCTTATATTAGGCTAACTGCTGTTATTATTATTTTGTTTTTTAGTTTTTTTCTTTTTTGTATTATGTGACTAATCTTAACTATAGGATCTAATTAGTTCTACGCTAGTTTAATTAGCGTTCTTAAATAACTATTATTACTTAGTATATACGCTTAACTTAGCAGCTAAAGATGTAATTACTAGTTATATATCTTCTACTACATTAGATAAAGATATCTTAGAGTTTAAAAACTTAAGATTAGTAAGTAATATAATAAATAGTATTATAGACTTAAATAAAGGAGAAAAGATAAGTTAGTAAAAGTACTAGTAAGTAAGTAACTCTATATTATACTATAATATATTATACTACACTATATCTTATTATACTATTCTAAAATTTAGTAATTTAATAATACTTTAATAATTTCTAGGTAGTATAGGTTCTCTTAAAAAGGTTGTTATACTCTTAAGAAATAATACTATTATACAGCAAGAATTTTACCCTTCTAGGCTATGTATTGTGTGAACGTGTTTTATTTTCTAGGGGTCTAGTGATATATATTAAGTATAACTATTACATTAAGTTTCTAACTAATAGTATCCTTAGAGCTTCTAGTAAAATCTCTTTTCTCTAACCTTTAGACTTCTGTCCTTTAATTATATTACACCTACTAAATAGCGTAGATTACTGCCTATAGCTAGCCTAAGTGCTTCTTTATTATTACAATTTTAGATATATTATCCTACTTCTAGGCTATCTTACTAACAAAAGAGTAGAGCTGCTACTATAGGGCCTACCTTACCCTAATAATTAGGCCTGTATTAGCTGCTAGGCTGTTAAGAAGTAAGATTACTAATCTAACGCTAGTAATATTAATTACTATGTAGTTATCTATTCTGCTATTAATAGTAATAATGTTATATAGAGAGTTCCCTCTACACTGCTTAATAATAGAGCTTATCTAAGCTGTTGTAAACTGTTTTATAACCTCTAAGGGGTTATAATTAAGAGGGGTGCCTAGTTTAAAGGGGTTAATATAATATTAACTATAACTAAATATATATTTTTAATATAGACTTAACTATTAGAAAGTATTAGCTAAGGATCCTATAATTATATAGGCTTAGTTTACCTTTATATAAAACATAATTATAAAGTATAAAATCTATAATAATATTATCTATAATTTTAATAAGATAGGCTTCTTAATAAGAATACTATTATATATAAAGGTTATTATAACCTCTAATTACTATAAAAGGCCTTATATAAAGCAGGCTAGTAATTATAAATAGGTTTCTATTATTTAAGGTATATATATAGATAGCTAGGTACTACCTCTATATATAATTATTAAGAGTAAATATTACCTCCTCTTATAGTACACTAATAGCTAATTTCTACTTTAATAGTATATCTACCTTAGTAAAAACAGATAGACATTAAACAAGATTAGCCTAAATTAGCTATAGTATTTTAAAAAGTATATAAAGTCTTATATAAAAGGTATTAAGTAGCTTCTAATCTTTAATAGCTATAAAAGCTATAAGTCTACTAAGTTTAATAATTAGTATAAGGAATATAGTATTATTACTTTTTATATACCTCCCTATTTATAATATAGGCTTTAGCCTCTTAATGTTAACTGCTTTTATCTACTAAAGATATTATATAGTAAGGAAGTTAAGAAAATAATGTAAATATAAATTATATATATTACTAAGAATAACTTCTTTTTTACCGTTAAGGTAGCTTTTTCTAGTTTAATAAGTATAGAAAATATATAAGCTTGCTTTAGATAGGCTAGCTTTATTTCTTTTAACCTAAAAGTAGTTATTTCCTACTTAGACTTTAAGCTAAAGACGCTAATACTATCTAACTTACACCTAAGCAGCTAAGGCTCTTAAGACCTAAAGATACTAATTATAGTATATAACGCTATATAAAGCTCTATATTACTTAAGAAAAGGATTACTAGTTATTAATATAGCTTACTAACCTCTTTATATAAAGTAGTTAACTTATAGGCTAAAGATATTAGTAAGTTAGTATATAAACTAGCTCTTATTAAAGCTAAGTGCTATAGGCTTTATATAGTAGATAAGATACTAAGTGAGTATTATAGAGCTAGAAAACCTAACTATATCTTAGAGGGTCTCTTAATGCAGCTAAAGCAGAGGTAATCTAGGTAGAGAAAGGTATTATTAATACTAAAGGTAAAAATATACATTAAGAGGGAGCTTATAACTACGTAACGCAGTAGCATACATCTAGCAGCGTCTGTGCGCACTTTATGCGCGCAGACAGTTAGTTTAATTCTAACTGCAGGAATACTACTTTTATAGAAGTCTAATTAGCTACTAGAGCCCTGCAAAAGTAGAGCCCTAGGCCCTACATACATATTAGGGCTCTAATAATAGTGCACCCTACCTACGTATTATATTTCCCTTTATAAAG
Source organism: Colletotrichum lentis (assembly GCA_003386485.1). Taxonomy (NCBI): domain Eukaryota; kingdom Fungi; phylum Ascomycota; class Sordariomycetes; order Glomerellales; family Glomerellaceae; genus Colletotrichum; species Colletotrichum lentis. Next base: position 905,040 of record NWBT01000046.1, read on the forward strand.
TGTTTTACCTATATAGTGTTAGGTAAAAACAAGCTAACCTTCTAATGTTTAATAAGATAGTGTTGTTTTCCTACTAAAGAAGAATAGTAGGTTTTTCTCTCTATCTGTATAGATTATCTGTATTATGTAATTAGTATAGTGTAAAGGAATACCTTACTTATTCCTACTAAGATAGTAAATAATATAAGACTCCTCTTACTAAAAAAAAAAAAAAAAAAAAAGAGGGAGCTTATATAGAGGGGAGTAAATTATATAGTTAGTAATATAGTAATTATAGAAAGACTAAACATAATATATAAATATATTAGGTAGTTTAAGAGACCTCTAAAGAAGAGGATAATAAGTAGTTTTAATTAATTTTATGTTTAAGAATGCTAATTAAACTAGCGTAGAACTATTTAGATCCTATAGTTAAGATTAGTTACATAATATAAAAAAAGCAGCAGTTAGCCTAATATAAGCACTATACTCTATTCTTATGCTATTAACTTAGTAAGGTAGCTTATTTAAAAACATATAGTACTATAGGGGTTAGTATAGTCTACTTAATACTAGATTAACTTACTAGAGATAGCTTTTGTTAAATTAGAGGGTCCTATAGAGGGCACTGTAGGCGTGCTAGAAAGGGTGTATAGAGATAGGAGTTATTAGCTTAATTCAGCCTAGTTACTTAGTAAATATTAGAGGGACTACTACAGGCTTTACCCTAAGCAGTAGGCTTTATAGAGGCCTTAGGCACTTAGAAAAGGGGTTACTAAGGGCCTAGTTAGGTAGTAAGGCTAGGCGTAAAGGTAATATAATAGTTATAGTTATATATACAGTTAGATACGTATATAATACATAATATACATAATATTAACCTATTACTATTACCTCTATTAATTTAATAATTAAGAGTCTTATATACTTAGAAATTAATAGTGATAAGCTTAGTAATATAATTCCTATAAGTAAAAAGCATATAATAATAACTAATAATATAAAGATTGCTTTAAAATCTTTCTCTAACTAGACTATCTAGTTTAAGCAGCTCTAGGTAAAAGCTAGAGCTTATAACCTATAGGAAGTAATTATCCTATTAGTAAGTAATTCTTATACGCCTAGTAAGACTATTATAGCACTTATAGAGCGCCTAATACGCCCTTAGCCTTATAACTATCTAAGATACTAAGCGTTAAGCCTAGGATTAAGCTCCCTAAGCGCTTAAGGGGTAGTAGTAACCTTAATCCTAATAGCTAGTTAGGAATTACTTCTTAAGCCTATAGTAGTAACTAACTTATAGGCTAAAAGGGTCTATAAGCTTTTACTAAGTAACCTATTATTATATAAGGAGTAGTAAAGTAAATATACTAATATGTTAAAGGAGTATAAAACGTATATATAAAAATACATCCTACTGTAGGACTAGTTTAGAGATACTATAAGCGTTAAGCTCTTAGAACACTATTATAAACTAAATAAGTATCTTAACTAATAGGTAAGGAGCTTAAGAATTATATTACTAAGCGCCTAAAGGAAAGGCATAATAAGGTATAGATAAAATATAAAAGAATTCTCTATAAAGGCGCCTAGAATTACCTTAATAACGTAAAGGAGCTTAAGAAATAGCTTCTTATATAGGAAAGTGCTTTTTATAACGTAAAGGCTAATAAAGTCCCTAATATATAGCACTTAAAGCACTAGTTTTAGAATATTATAAAAGCCTTTTTAACTAGTTACCTTACTTAATAGGTATTTACCTACCTATAGTAGAGTAAGAAGGATACTAAGAAAGAGGATCTTATAATCTCTATAATAATAAGTAATATATAAGAGGTAATAAAGCTCCTTAGTAATATACCTATTAGGTATAAAGCTATATATAGCGCCTTTAGCCTAACTAATATAGATTATAAGAACCCTAAAGGTAACTATAGAAATTAAAATAATAGAAACTATAGCAGTAGGAATTATAGCTATAGAGGCTGTTAGTAGATATAATCTTATAAGCTAAGCGTACTTTATAAGTAATCTTTATTATTATTAGGGCTTCTAGCGTCTTTATAAGAGTAAAGCATACTACCTAAGTAAGAGAGGTTAAGTATAAGCGTAGTAGAGATACTACTTTTAAAACGTATAAGCTGCTAGTTTTACCTTACCTTAGGGCACTATATTAACTACTGCTAGTATGCCCTTCCTTAAATACACCCTAAAGGGTAGTAGGAGAGTAAAGCTGTTAAGGCTATAATTAAAGAGTGTATATAATGTAACCTAGAGCTTACTAAACGCTTATAAGAGGTAAGGGTAGTAACTATTAAGAATAACTAACTATATAGTAGGTGTAGGGGAAAGATTATATTAGCCTCCTTTTACACTATAAAAAGCCTTTATTACCTAGCTTACTTAGTAATATTAGACTTAGTCTTAATAGTATATGTTTTTAATAAGCCTTTATAGTTTAGGATAATAAGAGCTACACTAGTAAGTAATTTCCTATAGGCTAGCTTATAGTAACTTCCTATTAAAGCGTATAGCACTATATAAATTAGGCTTAGGGGGTATATAGGCACTATTATAAGGCTTACCCTATATAATATTACTCTTTACTCTAGCCTTATAGCTAACCTAGTGTTCTTTAAGAAGCTAAAGTAATAAGGTATCTAGTAGGATATAAGCCCTAGAAATAACTACCTATAAAAGGCAGATAGGTCTTTTATAGCTTACTTTAATAATATTTATAACTAATAGGTCCTTAACTATAGGCCCTTTAAGGTAGAGGCTGCTTTAGCTGCTGCTATGCCTATACCTCCTATAGGCTTAGATAAAGCGCCCTAATTACGCTAACAAAATAAATACACTATAAAGACGTATAAGAAACTAATTCTTAGCAGCCTATTTACTTAGCACTACAGGCTAGGTTACTTAGGCCCTAAAGTAATTAAGAGGATTGTTAATACAGCTTATAGAGTGCGTCTTAAGGGCTCTAATAATCATAAGATTTATATTATTAACTGTAATACCTATATAAAAGGTAAAGCCTACTGTTTAGCTAGGCGCAGCCTATATAAATCTATAATCTATATAGAGCCTAGCGACTACTTAGTAATTAACTTCTATAACCTAAAGGTTAGTTATATAGGGTATATATCTTATATAATAATTTCTAACTGTAGTAGTAGTTATACCTACATAATGTAGTAGTATACATCTAGCAGCGTCTATACGCTCTACATACAGATAGTTAGTTTAATTCTAACTACAGGAAGCTACTTTTACAGAAGTCTAATTAGCTACTAGAGCCCTACAAAAGTAGATCCTTAGGCCTTATATACATAATAGGGCTCTAATAATAGTGCACTACACCTACGTATTATGTTTTCTCTTTATAATAATCCTATATTATATTAGGTAAAAATAAGCTAACCTTCTAATGTTTAATAAGATAGAGTAGTTTTCTTCCTATATAAATTACAGGAGGTTTTTCTCTCTACCTATATAGATTAATAAGTACTATATATATAGAATAGTGTAAGAGAATACCTTACAAGTTCCTACCTAGATAGTAAATAATATAAGACTCCTATTACTATAAAGATATATAAGAAGCTAATTCTTAGTAGCTTAGTTACTTAGCACTATAGAATAAGTTACTATTATAGGCTTTACTATAGATAATAAGTATAAGTAGAGCCTATATATAGAATAACTGTTTGCTAACTACAGCCTACCTAGTAGGCTGCTAGTTATCCCCTAGAGAGCAGCTAGAGTGTAGATTCTTCTATCTCCCCTCTTTAGTATAAATATATTTAATTAAGGTACCCCTATTATTAACTAATAACAGCCTTACCTCTTATATATCTACACTTAACTAAACCCTAGCGTCCCTCTAGTACCTTACTAATCTACTACATACCTATACTATAGACGCCTTAACTAACTAAGAGGTCCTAAAGGCCTAGATTACTGTAGTAGTAAAAACTATAGTAAGTCCCCTCTAGCAAAGGATTATTAAGCTTACTAACAAACTATTAAGGTAGATTAAGACTACACTTATAACTAGGAATATAACCTTAAGCTATACTACTAGTAGGCCTTTAGTAGTTCCCTATAAGACTATCTAATATAAACTTCTACCTAACCTATTAAAGTTCTTAGGTAAGAGACGTAAATATACTAGCTAGGCCTAGTAAATAAGAGATAAAATTACTATAGACTAGTAGTTTTATTAATCTAAAGGAGAAGTTTAGTACCTAATTAACTTCTACCTAGAAACTAGTCTCTAGTAGGTAGTTACTACCTTTTATACCCTAAGAGGTAATAGTAGTATATATAACCCTAAAGACTTTATAGTATACCTTAACTAAATATATAAAGACCTAAATACTTAGTTCTATACTGCTGTATTACTATATACTCTCTATTAGAGAGAAAATTAGTCTCTCTCTAACTTCCTACTAAAGTAAGAGAGAGTCCTAGCTAAAGCTAATAGAGGTAGCTAGGTAGATAATATAAAGATTACCCTCCTTAAAAAAGCTTTAAAGCCTAGTCTGTAGAAAAGCTTAGTAGTAGTTAACCTACTAGCAGACTATAGTAGTTAGCTTATAAGAGTCTAGACTGTATTAGAGAAGCTAGACTATATAAACTTCTATAGGCTAAAGCACTTAGTAACTACCTAGGTTAACTATAATAAAGACGTCTAGATAATAGGTATTATTAAAGCCTATAAGGTTAAGGCTCTAAAGGACTATAGCTCCTCTAGTAAAGAGGAAATATAATATTACTACTATTACTATAAAAGGGGCTACCTAAAGTAGGATTACCTAAAGCGCACTAAGGCTAGAACCCTCTAAGTATCTACAGCTATAAAGACTATAGTACTACCCTAATAGCTAGCGCCTACCTACTCTAATAAAGAGGTTAACTAATTAACTAAAACTATAGACTTAGAAAAAAAGTAGCTTAGGTGTAAGGTTAGGCACCTAAGCCTACTAGAGAGGAATAAGAGGGGTAGAAGGTATTTAAAAAGAAAAGCTATATAGAGAGCTTATTAGCTTTAATTACAGTATAAGTTAATAAAGGATATATTATAGAAGCTCTATTAGACACTAGGTGTAACGCCTATATTATAGTAAATTATATTTTTACTTATTCTTATTACTTACTGCTTATAGACTACACTAGATATATACTTAGTGCCTTTACTAATAGGAGTATAATAGTCTACACTAGAGAGGTAGCTACTCTCTAGCTAGAGGTTAGTAGTTATACATAAACTATCTATATATATATTATTAATAGTCTAGATAAGGATATATTTCTTAGGAAACTATACATAGAGGCTAACTATATAGTATATAACATAGGGAAGTAACTAGTCTACTATAGCGTAGGATAAGTAAGGGCCTACCTTACTACCTAGAAGGAGCTAGTGTAACTATAAGAGATTTACTTTACTTAGTTCCTATTAGCCCTATTATTTATAGTAGTATACTAGTAAGTTACCTAAGAGAAGCTACCCTCTAGGGGAGTAGTAGTATAGGTAATATCTATTAGCTTAAAGGATATTAAGATAGTATTAAGGCCTAAGAAGCCTATAGACCTTAACAAAAGAATACTAGTAGACCTTTTAGAGGAATTCTACTTATTATTTAATTTAGTAAAAGTAAATCCCTTACTCCCCTTTTAACTAGATGTTACCTATAAGATTAACCTAAAAAAGAGGCTAGATAGTAAGAAGCTAATACTCCCCTAGGGACCTCTATATAATATATCCTATAAAGAGCTCCTTATTCTAAAGAAAACCCTAGAGGACCTCCTAGATAAAGGCTTTATATACGCTAGCAGCTCTACTGCTAGGATGCTAGTGCTTTTTATAAAGAAGCTAGGGGAGAGACTTTACTTCTATATTAATTACTATATACTTAACCTTATTATAAAGAGAGACTACTATATACTACCCCTAATATTAAAGACTCTCTAGAGGGTAGCTACTACTAAGTAGTACATTAAGCTAGATATTATTACTATATTCTATAAGATCTAGGTTATAAAGAGGTATAAAGGAAAGACAGCCTTTTATATAAGATATAGCTTATTTAAGTAGCTAGTTACCCTCTTTAGCTTTACTAGGGCGCTAGTAACCTTCTAGTAGTATATTAATACTATCCTCTAGAAATACCTTAAAAACTTTATTATAGTGTACCTTAATAATATACTTATCTTTATAAGCAGCTCTAAGAAGGACTATATAGATAAGGTACGCTAAGTGCTATACACCCTAGGAGCAGCTAGTCTTAACCTAAGCCCTAATAAGTGTAAGTTTATAGTTACTACTATAAAATATATAGGCTTTATTATTAGCATAAGGTAAGGCCTATTCTATAACCTAAATAAGGTTAAAGCTATTATTAAGTAGCTAGGGCCTACTAGTATAAAGGGGGTATAAAGTTTCCTAAGATTTATAAATTACTACTATATTTTCCTTTTAAACTATATAGCACTTATAGAACCCTTAATAGCCCTTATAAAGAAGGAGGTAACTTTCTAGTAGTTACTAGTAGAAAATACAGCCTTCTAACACCTAAAGGAGCTCTTTATAAAGTAACTAATGCTCTACTAGTTTAACCTAGATACCCTTACTACTTTAGAAACTAACTGCTCTAGCTATACCCTAGGGGGGGTAATATCTTAAGAAGATAAGAATAAGAATACCTATATAGTAGCCTACTACTTATAAAAGCTTATACCTATATAATATAACTACCCTATATATAATAAGGAGTTATTAGCTATACTAATATACCTCTAGGCGTAGAGGGTAGAGCTCTAGAGTACTACTAAGTTCTAAGTGTTAACTAATTACTAAAGCCTATAGTACTTTATAAAGAAGTAATAGCTTACTAAATAGTAGAGCTAGTAGGTAGAGAAGCTTACTTAGTATAACCTCTACCTTAAGTATAGGCTTAGAAGATTAGCAGTAGTCTTAAATACCCTATCTTATAGAGAGTAAGATACACTAAAGGGATAAAATAATAAAAGAGAGTAAGGCTAGGTTATCTAAGTTATCCCTGATAAGGCCTAGCTAGTCCCTACCTAACGTACTACACCTAAGGTCCCTAATATAGTAGTCTTCCTAAGTAATAATAAGCTATAATAGTTATAGAACAATATAGTAGCTAGTAATAAGGACTACTAGAGAGTATATACTGCTGTATACTAGTAGGCTTATAGCTTTCTGCTAGAGCTTTAGCTAAAGGTGTAGATTATAGAGTGCTATATTAACTAATACTATTAGCTTCTTTTTAGGGATAAGATATAGGTATTAGGAAGCTATAATTTAGATAATTCCTTTAACTAGCTATAAATAGTAATTATATAGAAATTACATAATATACTAACTACTGCCTACTTAGGGCGTAATAGGACGCTAGAACTAATTACATAAAAGTACTACTAGCTACATCTAGGGAAACTAGTTAGGAGGTTTATTAGTAACTATAACGTCTATAGTTATAGCTATATCTAGTAGTAAGCTAAGAAGGGCTTACTATAGCCCCTACTAATACCTAGCTAGAGGTAGTTAGAGATTTCTATAGACTTTATTACTGTAAGGAGTTAGCTAGGCGACTGTTTAGAGATTCCTTAGATTAACAGGCGTATAGGCTACACCTCCTTTCTTTTCTAATTGAAGGAAGATCCTACTATAGTTAGAATCTTTAAGTAAAAGTTATATAATATAGTTAGACCTACCTTTCTACTTAAACCCTACCTAGTTAAGTATATTTAGCTATAGTAATAGGAGTCTTACATTATTTACTATCTAGGTAGGAACTAGTAAGGTATTCCCTTACACTATTCTATACACATAGTACTTATTAATCTATACAGGTAGAAAGAAAAACCTCCTATAATTTATATAAAAGAAAAGCTACTCTATCTTATTAAATATTAAAAGGTTAGCTTATTTTTACCTAACATAATATAGGATTATTACAAAAGGAAAACATAATATGTAGGTGTAGTACACTATTATTAGAGCCCTATTATGTATATAAGGCCTAAGGCTTTACTTTTGTAGGGCTCTAGTAGCTAATTAGACTTCTGTAAAAGTAGCTTCCTGCAGTTAGAATTAAACTAACTGTCTGTATATAGAGCGTATAGACGCTACTAGACGTATACTACTATATTACGTAGGTGTATTTAGCTATACTCTTATAATTCTTTTACTTCTATCTCTTTAGAGTAACTAGTATAGGTTTAAAAAAGAAGGAAATAATAATTTCACCTAGGCTACTAATAGGCCTTTAATTAGTAGTTACTAAAGAGCTATTAGTGTTAATAAGCTATAACATCCTATTCCTAAGGAACTAAGATAAAACTACTATTAAGTAAGATATAAAGCCTTACCTATAATAGGCTGTATATAGGATAACTCTCCTAATTTAATGTAGGGACTATTACGTTAATTCCCTCTTAAGGAAGTGTAGACCCTAAGTATATAGGTAGATAAGGCTAACTATATGTTTATTAGTAAAGGTATACTAATTCCCTACCTAACTTAAGGAAGTAGTAGCAGCCTGCTAAACCTAGATAATAAGGTAGTTATAGCTATAATACAGTTAATATAAACTACTATATAGTTTCTTATAAACTAGAGTGCTGTAGAGTAGGAGTAGAGACGCTTAGACTGTAAGGCCTAGGAGGTCCTTCTCTAACAAATTATTAATTAGATAGCGTAGCATACCCTATAAAGGGACTATAAGAAACCTCCTACCTATAATTATAAGGTTATTAGAGAAGAGGCTACTAGCGCCTAAGTAGTAGATTAGATTATAGCTATTAAGGTAGGTAACTATCTCTATATAGGTAGTATAGCAGAGTAATATATAGAGTAGGCTCTATCTAAGTTATCTCTATCTCTATAGATATAATAAAGAAACTATAAGTGTAGTCTTAAAGAACTACCTATATAGGAATTATTCCTAATGTTTATTTACTAATAGCATCTTAACTAGGATACCTAAGAATAGGAGTACTAGAGGGAGCTATAAAGGAAGCGTTAGTAGGATAGGTAGATAACTAGTTAATTCTTCTCTAAATAGTTAGTAATTTACTAGAAATTAGGTATAAAAAACCTATATAAATCTAAGTCTAAGGCGTATAACTTCTTCTTTAGTCTCTTAATCTATCTATAAGATAAGATAATCTGTTAAAAGGTACCTATTAAGAAAGTCTAATATATAGCTTAGAAGGCAGAGCGCTTATAGTTAGTATGTAATAGAAGGGGTGCTAATAGGTTACAGAAGGATAGCTAGAAGCATAAAGTAACTACTATAGAGCCTACACCCTAGCCCTCTCTATTCTAAAGGTTATAGTTACATAATAAGTAGAAGGACTATAAGAAGCCTTTACAGCCTTACTAAGACTTCTCCCTATATATATGTTAATCCTAGACCCTATTAAGCCTTCTAAAGTGCAGCTACTACAGGAAGATAGGGCACCCTAAAGAGAAGTGTTTCTAGCTTTAGAACATAAAGAAACCTAATGCTAATAGCATACTAACTAGTCTATAGAATAGCTATCCCTAGGCTAGAGTCTAAGCTATATAGGTATATAAGAACAAAGAGGTCTACTCTTTAGAAAATAAGTAAGTATAGAGAAGAAGCTTACCTCTACTACGCCTATTAAAAAGGTCCCTATAGGACCTATAACTAAGACTAAGGCTATTACTCTCTAAGGGCTTAGTAAATAGATTATAAAGGTAGATATAAATATAGGCTCCTAGGTAGACCTTATTAGTGTACGCCTAGTGTAGCGCCTTAGGTTAAAACCTATAGTAGTAGAGGTCTTAGTCCTAGAGTCCTTTAGTAGGGACTCCTTAAGGCTAGGTAAAGCATACTAGTTAACCTTCTTTCTTCTAGACTTATAAGGGTACCTTTAGAAGCTCTAGCAACTTTTTACTAAGGTCCTAAGACTAAAAGAGGCTACTAACTTACTATTAGAATAATACTCTATAGGTTAAGAGGGTATTATTATTAATATAGTATTTAATATATAGGCCTATAAGTGTTTCTTTATTATAGAGCTAGTAGCTTTTATATAAGAAGTAGTTAAGAATAGCTATAAGGCCTACGTTCTCTATATTAGGGGGAGCTCCCTTAATAAGCTATTACTAAAGCTTAAGGGAACAGTCCTTCTACCTAAGTTACTTAATATAGCAGACGTCTTTAATAAAGGTGTAGTAAAGACCCTAAATAAGCTTAAAGGCGTAGAACATTCTATTAACCTTATGCTAGGTATAAAACCTCTTTTTAGGGCGCTATACCCTCTAAACGCCTATTAACTAGAGGAGCTCTATACCTATATTAAGGAGATAAAGGCTTAGGGATACCTACGTAATGTAGTAGTATACATCTAGCAGCGTCTATACGCTCTGTATGCAGACAGTTAGTTTAATTCTAACTACAGGAAGCTACTTTTACAGAAGTCTAATTAGCTACTAAAGCCCTATAAAAGTAGAGCCTTAAGCCCTACATACATAATAGGGCTCTAATAACAGTACACCCTACCTATATATTATGTTTTCCCTTTATAATAATCCTATATTATATTAGGTAAAAATAAGCTAACCTTCTAATGTTTAATAATAGGGTAGTTTTCTTTCTATATAAATTACAGGAGGTTTTTCTCTCTATATATAGATTAACTATATTATGTATATAGTATAGTGTAAAGGAATACCTTACTTATTCCTACTTAGATAGTAAATAATATAAGACTCCTCTTACTATTAAAAGGCTTAGGGATATATAAAACTGTCTATTAGTAAGGTAGGTATACTAGTTCTATTTATCCTAAAGAAGGATAGGTCTCTTAGGTTATATATAGACTATTATAGCCTTAATAAAGTAACTATTAAGAACTAGTACCCTCTCATACTAATTAGTAAGCTATTAAATAGGCTTAGTAGAGCTTAGTTTATCTCTAAGATTAATCTTAAGGAGGTATATTACTATATCTACATTAAGAAGGAGGACTAATAGAAGACAGCCTTTAGGATGCGCTATAGGCATTTTAAATACATAGTAATACTGTTTAGACTTATAAACGCTCCTACTACCTTCTAGGCGTATATTTATTAAGCGCTTACTAACCTCTTAGACTTTTATTATATTACATACTTAGATAATATTATAATTTACTTATAGATATATAAATAGCATATAGAAGACCTTTACTATATACTTAAATAACTATAATAATTTAGCTTATATATAAAACTATTAAAGTATAAGTTCTACTAAGAGGAAATTAAGTTCTTAAGGTATGTTATTACTAGGGATAAGGTTTAAATAGAGTAATCTTATATATAAGTAATTACTAAATAGAAGGCACCTATATCTATTAGGGACCTCTAAGTATTCCTAGGGTTTTATAACTTCTATTAGAAATTTATTACTAGATACTTTATAATTATTTTACTAATAATAGAGTTACTTAAGGGTATAGATAAGAGGTTAGCTTTCTACTAGCCTAACGCAGCAGAAAGGGCTTTTAACTATCTTAAGTAAGCTTTCTGCTTAGTAATAGTGCTTACGTATTAGAACCCTACTAGATAAATAAGGGTTAAAGTAGATATATCTATAAAAGCAGTTAGCACTATCCTGTTATAACTAGTAGAGGGGCTTTAGCGTCTAGTTACCTACTAGTTATATAAGCTCTCTAAAATAGAGTAGAGATAGTATATAGGCTAATAGGAGCTTCTTACTATTATAGATAGCTTAGAACACTAGGCCTACTACTTATAGGGCCTATTAGATAAGTTTCTTATTCTAATAGATTACTAAGCCCTTAAGGGTGTTATTAGAGCACTAGTAAGAGATCTCTAAGGGAGACTAGTATAATAGGTGTATAAGTTATTAGCTTTTAACTTTAACTTAAAGTATAGGCCTAGAAAAACAAACCTAGCAGATAGGCTGTCTAGGAGGCTAGACTATATAGAGGGGGATATAATATATATAGATATCCTCCTAATACTAGCCTAGAAGCTTAACCTAGTTAGAGAGCTGCTAGAGGATATTTAATAATAGATCTCCTAAGTTAAAAGTAATAATAAAGTAGTTTAAGTATATATATATATAGTATAAGTATTCCTTATAAAGCCTAATAATAATAAAGATACCTACGTGACGCAGTGGCATACGTCTAGCAGTATCTATACGCTCTACACGCAGACAGTTAGTTTAATTCTAACTGCAGGAAGCCACTTTTACAGAAGTCTAATTAGCTACTAGAGCCCTATAAAAGTAGAGCCCTAGGCCCTACATACATAATAGGGCTCTAACAACAGTGCACTACACCTACGTATTATGTTTTCCCTTTATAATAATTCTATATTATGTTAGGTAAAAACAAGCTAACCTTCTAATACTTAATAAGATAGAGTAGTTTTCCTCCTATATAAATTACAGGAGGTTTTTCTCTCTACCTATATAGATTAATAAGTACTATATATATAGAATAGTGTAAGGGAATACCTTACTAGTTCCTACCTAGATAGTGAATAATGTAAGACTCCTATTACTATAAAAAAAAAATAATAATAATAAGGATACTAGGCTAGAAGAGAGAGGTTTCTCTCCTCTCTATTAGTAGTATGCTGTAGGGTGTATTAATTAAACTACTACTGTTATAGCTATTATAACCTAAGGCTAGAGAGTAAAGAAGTCTATAATAAACGCTTCCTAATAGCAGTCTAAGGATGCTAAGGAGTTAGGTAAAGCTAGGGTTATTATTCTAGAGCAGTATATTCTACGCCTAGTTATAAAGAGACTTCTATAAGGTAAAATAGTATTATATAATAATCCTACTGCTAGTTTAGAAGATATAGTTAGAGGACTATAGGCTAAAGATAAATTCTGCTAGACATAATTAGTAAGGGTTTAGAGTGCTACTAGAAGCAGGAAAAACTATACCCTTAATAAGGTAGGGACCTTATTCTTTAAAGGAAGACTAGTTATTCCTAAAGTACTAACGTTAAGGATAGAGATCCTTTAGTAACACTATAATAACCTAAGGTTAGGATATATAGGTATAGTAAAGACTTTAGATTTAATTATAAGGAAGTTTTACTAGGAAAACATTAGACAGACTGTCTAAAAGTATATATAGAGCTGCTAAGCGTACTAAGGGGTATAAGTACTAAGGTATAAGCTGTATAGATAGCTTTAGCCCTTACTAATACTATTACACCTATTCTAAGAGATATCTATAGACTTTATTATAAAACTTCTACTAAGCCTTTATAAAGATAATATAGAGTATAACTGCATCTATATTATTATTTATAGGATAATAAAGTATAGTATGTTTATCCCTATAGTAAAAACGCTTAACGCAGCGTAATTAGTATATATTATCTATAATTATGTTAAGTGTTAGTTTAGGACGCCTAAAGGCATTATTAGCGATAGAGATAAGCTCCTTATAAGTAAGTTCTAAGAGGAATTCACTCTTAAGAGGGTAATTAAACGCTAATTATCTATAGCGTATTACCTTAAGACTAACAGCCTAATAGAAAGGGTGCACTAAACATTAGAAAAGTATCTTTAAATATACGCTAATAGCTTATTAGGGAGATAGGTAGTCTAGCTTAGCAAAGCAGAGTTTATATATAATAATAGCTAGTATGCTACTATTAGGGTCTTACTAATAATAGCCCTATATAGGTACTACCTAAGGACTGTAGAGTACATCCTATCTAGTAACTATATTACTATTACTAGCGTATATAAAAGGATCTTATATACTAAGGCTATAAGGGATAAGGTAGTTAAGTAGTAATAAATAGGTATAAAGAGCTAGTCTAAATACTATAACTAGAACTATAAGCTAAAGAAATACTATTAAGGAGAGATTATTAGTCTCTTAATAAAGAACTTCTAGTTTAAGAACTATAAGCTAGCACCTAGGTATATCTATGTTACTATAGCTAAGAGAATTAGGATGTAAGCATACTAAGTCTACCTCTTAGAGCAGTACTAGTAAATATATAATATGTTCTTAGTAAGCCTTATTAAACCTTAGACGTCTTACTAAGAAGATAGAGACTACTTATTAAAGCTCCTAGAGTTAGAGGATAAGCCTAAGGAATAGGAGGTAGAAGAAATTATAGCCTACTAGGGGTAGGGGGAGAATAAGAAGTTCTTAGTTAAATAGGTAGAATAGCTAGTAGAATATAACACCTAGGAACTACTGTAATATCTAGAGAATACCTAGGGAAAGGTATAAAGCTACAGAAAGCTTACATAAAAGACTTATAAGAAATAAGATAACTAATAATAGCTGTCTTAGAGAATTATTACTATATAGTAGGTAATAAGAGTAGAATTCTATAGAAATAAAATTAGCAAACTATAAGTAGCCCTATAATACTAATAAGTAATCTAGTTAGGTAAGCTGTTATTACCTACCTACTGTAAAATAATTAGCTAAGGTAAAATAAAATAAAATAAGTAGGATAAGAGGTTTTTAGTAAATAGTCTATAATGTTTTACTAGTAAGCTTGTCCTCCTCTTTATCTGCAGCTAGCTCCTTAAGCTAGGTCTATTTATAGCTAGAGGCTACTACCTCTACTATAATAGCCTTCTCTGTATTATTAAAGCGCTTTACTATTACCTATACAGTATGTAAGACTAAGTAAATATACTAGTTAGGATTCTTACCTATTTTGTATAGGGTAGCATACTACGCTAAAACATTAGTAATAGCTTACTAAGTATTAAGAACTTAGTATTACTCCTCCTTACTAAAGGCCTTAAAGAAAGCCTTTATAAGGGGATAAGCAGCCTAAAACTCCTTATAGGCTAGCTTAGAAGGGATAGTGCTACTTTAGTAAGAGTTCTCTAAGTATATTAGAGAAGGGGACTGTCATAGATTAAGGCTAGGTTAGTTAGCTTTATTATTATTATTAGCGCTGTTTTAGTAGGGGCTCTATAATAACTAATAGGAAGGAGACTTAGTTAGTTTAGTGTTACTATAACTAGATTAGCCCTAAGGGCCTAACTGCTTATTAATAGAGGAGTAAGACGTATTAGACTTATTATTATTATTATTATTATTATTATTGTTTTTACCCTTACTTAATAAAGGATTATTAGGAGGAGGAGGTTAAATAGACGTATTAGAGTCTAAATTAGCTACTAACTAATTAGTAGGAACAGTATTAGCATCCTAATAATAAATAAATCTACTTCTATAACAGCTAGGAGCTGCAGAGGGAGACTTAAAGGCAGATTAGTAATGCTTCTATAAAGGCGTCTTCTTTAAGGTAGAAGCCCTAGAGGCATACTTCTAAGGAGTAACTATCTTAGCTCCTTAAGTAACTAATGTAGACCTAGTAATAGTAACAGCATAAGTAGGGATAAGGTTACTAATATACTTAGCTAGCTCCTAGTAGAATGCATCCTAGCTAGTAAATTAATTAATATAGCCTTTATTATTACTAGTGTAATAAATATTATAGCAGTTAGTAATAAGAAACTTTAAGTTTACTTAAAAAGTAATTACCTAGCTGTTATTATAAAGGTATATAAGCTAAAACTAGGAAAGATAACTAATAATATCCCTTTAGTTAGTTAAAATTCTACTCTAAAGGAGTCTATTAGTAGTAAAGACTTAGAGAGCAGTAAGAGAGAGTGCCTACTAAGATAAAGGCTAGAAGACTAAGGTGCTCATAGTTAGAAGTAAACTCCTAAAGTATTAACTACTTTTAGTTATTCTGCTAAGTACCTTTTAATAGGTTAGTAATATACTTAGCTACCTAGACCTAGGTAGCAGAAAGGTAAGTTAGTATATACTTAATGCGCTAGCGCTTAAGCGCTATTAGCTTACCCTCTTCCTCTTAGAAATAATACAGTATAAAGGTATTTTAGGTTATCTAAGCAGCACCCTAGAGTTTATAAGAGACCTAAGAGTGTAATAAGTTTTAGAGAACACTTAGTAAAAGCTAGAAAATAAACTAACTATAGAATACTTCTTCTGCTTAATAAGATAAGTAACACATTAGGTAGTGTAACTACCCTAGCAGTATATAAGCTTTAGTATGTCTCTATAAAGTTAACTAAGGTAGCTAATATATAGCAGACCTTTACTAATAAGCTTAATAAAGCTATTATCTACTTTATAGTAGGCCTTAATAACGTTAGTAATATAGAGAATTACGCTTATTTTAGTAAAAACTTAGAGAATGCTTAGCAAAAGAGAGGAAATAACTAGAAATTAGGAAAAAAAGAAAACAGAAGGGAAAGAAGCTAATTTTTACTAACTATTAGGAGAAAAGTTAATAAAAAAAGACAAACTACTAAAATAAAGGTAAAGAGAAGAGGAAAAAAAGTTTTTTTTTTTAGAATAGATAACTATAATAATAAGAGGTCTTATTAGGTAGGAAAAGTAAGGCTAGCGTATTTATACTACTAGTACCTACGTAACAACTGCATAGAGGGCTGTTACAGACTAGAGGGGGAGGTAACTATTACTACAATAAAGATTATAACAACATATAACGTAGTAATATAAAAAACATAGTTATAAAGATAATAATATATATAACCTAACGTAAGGAAGTTAAGGATAAAAGGCAGCACTATAAAAGCCTACTATATCTATTAACAAAAGGATACTAAGCACCTAATAATACTAGTAATACTAATATTAATTAGATAGGACGTTAGAAGATAGGGAACTACAGAACTACTATAATCTAAACTAATAGGCCTTAGAGACTAAGGCTTTAGAGAGGGAGGTAATTATAAGGAGTTAGCTAGGCAACTGTTTAGAGATTCCTTAGATTAACAGGCATATAGGCTACACCTCCTCCCTTTTCTAATTAAAGGAAGATCCTACTATAGTTAGAATCTTTAAGTAAAGGTTATATAATATAGTTAGACCTACCTTTCTACTTAAACCCTACCTAGTTAAGTGTATTTAGCTATACTCTTATAATTACCTACCTCCTACTAATAAAGACAAAAGGTGCCTATTACCTATAGGTTATTATAGACTAGCTAGGTAAAGGCGTTATACTAGAAGATATAGAGATAATAAAAGTAGAGGCCTATATAGAGCGCTTTATAAAGATCTTCTATACTACTTATAGGATGCTAAAGACTATAGTTAGTAATAGGGGAAGTAACTAGACTAGCTGCTTCTAGAGATACTTCTATAAGCTTACTAGTGCCTAGTAGCTGCTTAGCACCTCCTTTTATCTTTAAATAGATAGTAGCACTAAGTAGTTTAATTAGGAGATCTAGGCTATCCTCTAGATAGTTATATACTTTATATAAAATAACTAGGATAAGTACTTACTAGCTACCTAGCTAGCGCTTAATAACTAAATTACTACTGCTATAAGGTTTAGCCCCTTCTTCTTTAATTATAGGTTCTATATAGACCTATTTCCTATAGTAAATATATAGCTAGAGGACAGCTAGAAGGTAGCTGCTATTAAGCTAGTATAGAGCTAAAAAGACACCCTCTATATAGTATAGGCTATAATAATAGCAGCTAAGTATAACTAGGAGGAGTTAGTAAACTGCTACTATAGCCCTATAGAGAGGTACTAAATAGGAGATATAATCTAGCTATCCCTAACTAATATAACTATATTTAGACCCTTAAGGAAACTTAATTAGCTACACTATAAGTATAAAGTTATAAGGATTATCTTCTTTAATATAGTAAAGCTAGATATACTAAGAGGGGTATATAAGGTGTTTAATATAGATCTCCTCTAGAGGGCACCTAGTAACCCCCTCCTAAGGTAATAAGTAGATAACTTCTACTTACTGCTTATTACCTATATTAAAGGTAAACCTAAGTAGGCTATTAAGAAGATCTTAGCTATAAGAGAGTGTAGTAGAAATAAGGCATTATAGGCGCTAGTTAAATAGGTTAGGTATAGTAAGCCTACTTAGGAACCCTTAGATTAAGTTAAAGATATATAGGCTTAGAAGGACTATAGGTAGGCTACTAAGAGGGCACTAAGGCCTAAGGGGGGGGATACTATTATAGGCTTTACTGTAGATAATAAGCATAAGTATTAAGTAGAGCCTATATATAGAATAACTGTTTGCTAACTACAGCCTACCTAGTAGGCTGCTAGTTATCCCCTAGAGAGCAGCTAGAGTGTAGATTCTTCTATCTCCCCTCTTTAGTGTAGATATATTTAATTAAGGCACCCCTATTATTAACTAATAATAGCCCTACCCCTTATAGTTACCTAGGCTCTAAAGTAATTAAGAGGATTATTAATATAGCTTATAGAGTGTATCTTAAAGGCTCTAATAATTATAAGATTTACACTATTAACTATAACGCCTACATAAAAGGTAAAGCCTACTGCTTAGTTAGGTGTAGCCTATATAAATCTATAATCTATATAAAGCCTAGTAACTACTTAGTAATTAACTTCTATAACCTAGAAGTTAGTTACATAAGGTATATATTTTATATAATAATTTCTAACTGTAGTAGTAGTTATTAGTAAGAGGAGTCTTATATTATTCACTATCTAAGTAGGAATAAGTAAGGTATTTCTTTACACTATACTATATACATAATACAGTTAATCTATATATAGAGAGGAAAACCTCTTATAATTTATATAGGAGGAAAAACTACCCTATTATTAAACATTAGAAGGTTAGCTTATTTTTACCTAATATAATATAGGATTATTACAAAGGGAAAACATAATACGTAGGTAGGGTGCACTGTTATTAGAGCCCTATTATGTATATAGGGCCTAAGGCTCTACTTTTGTAGGGCTCTAGTAGCTAATTAGACTTCTATAAAAGTAGCTTCCTGCAGTTAGAATTAAACTAACTAACTGCACGCAGAGCGTATAGACGCTGCTAGACGTATACTACTGCGTTACGTAGGTGTAGTAGTAGTTATATATAGGATTTCTACTTATGCTAAAGGACTACTAAGATACTGCTTACTATGTTTATAGACTTTCTTACCCTATTAGAAGTGTAATATAACTGTTAGGTAAAGGTTATTAAGACTAATAATAAGCTTCTATACTACTTAGATATTATAGATATATCTATATAATTCTTATTCCTATATATATAAGGAATCAAAGCTTTTAGAAACCTATAATCTTAATAAGCTTAATAAGCCTATAATATTAATAGATAATAAAGCTGCTTAACGTATAGCTGAAAATCTAGAATTACATAAGAAGGCTAAGCATATTAATATAAAATACTACTTTTCTAGATTTTATATCTATAAAAATAACATCTCTTTATTCTACGTTCATACTAAGAATAATATAGCAGATATATTTACTAAGCCTGTTAATTTACAGATACTTAAGTATTTCAAAGAGACTATAAACCTAAATAATAAGGGGTTTTTACCTAAAGAACTAGTAGAAATAAAGATAAATAAGCTTAAAGAGCTTAATAATCTAGTCTATATTATAACTACAACCTTAAAGGAAAGATATAAGGATAAACAAAAGAAGATAAGATAACTATCTTTCCTTATATACTATAACCTATAAGAGGTTTCCCCTTATATAACCTTTTTTCTCTTGCTATAAGAGTTTTCACTGCTATTAGTATAACTATAACCTTTTCTCTTACCTATATAAGAGTTTTTACCTTATAATATAATAATAACTTTTTCACTTAAAAAGTGTTTTTTACATATAACAATAACTATAAATTTTTTTTCTCTATAAGAGTTTTTGTTTTTAAATAACTTACTTTATCTCTAGTATATATATATTCTAAATAATATAACTAGTAAGCTTTCTATAAGATAGTAACCTTAAGGGGGTAACTTAGAATAAAAGCTTATACTATAAATATACCCTTATGCTTTATTGCATATATCTTTATAACCATAAGAGATATAAGTAAGACGTTTGCATATTCATAATCTCTGCTTAATAAGGAATAGAATAACATATTATTTTATTATATTACCTCTATAGGTGGCTTAGAACCTTGTTTTGTAAGTAGTAACTAGGATACCTAGTCTTATTCACTTAGCAATAATCTCAGTAATAAGCTAATCACTATTTCCTTTAATAACCTACTATAAGTGCTTTAATATCTAGAAATAACTAATAATATAATTCAGATATCTCAGTGATAACTATAATGCAAGCAGTAGATAATTTATAGATCTCTATACCTTAGTAGTAGTATATAGTTTAGAGTATTTCTCTATCCTTAGAGGTATTACCTCTATTATCTAGATTATCCTTTATATTAATACATTATTATACTACTTACATCTTCCCTACTTTTATCACGTAATTTCCACTCTTACACTTATCTACCCTATTACATCTTAGTCCCTCTACTAATTATCTATAGCTCCTTTATGCTGCTTACTATACTGCTACTAACCTCTACTGCCTCTTTAATAAGATAGCTAAAGATAGCTTTACTACCTTTAATACAGATTAGGTAAGCTATTATTCTCTATCTTCCTTCCTACTCTAAACACCTAATAATCTACTTATAATCCCCTACTATCTATTTACTAACTCTCTGCTATATAGAAGGCTAATTTAGCTTTTTAAATTATAAGCTAGAAGGCTCTTTAGGTAAAAGCAGCTTTAGCTAACCTCTCTAAGGTAAAGCATAAAGCTAAGGAGGTTAAGAAAGAGGTAAAGTTCTAGTTATATAAGCTTATAGCTTATATTAATAGTATAGCTTTTACTAAAAAGTAAGTAACTACTACCTCCTGCTAGGCTGCTATATAGGTAGAGACTATTACTACTATTAAGGCGTAAACCTAAGCTATTAAGGCCTAAACTTAGGCTATTATTTAGATAGTAACCTTTCTTTTTAGTATTATAAGCTAACTCTATAAGTTTAATAATTATTACTTATAGGTTATATATATTCTTTTCTATTAGTATCCCTTTAGTACACCCTAAGTGCTTTATATACTAATTCTCCTTTAGAATTATTAGGCTTTTTAGAATACTAACTCTAAATAAAGTTCTTCCTCTACCCCTATAGGCTATAATACTAAGGGAGCTAGTAATAAGGATACCTAGTGTCCCTTAGTCCCCCCCCNCCTTTTTTCCCTCCTCCCCCCCCTAGTACCCCCTTAGTAGTACCTTTAGGTAGGGTTTTATTTTTAGTATTTTAGTAGACAATCTTTTAGTAGGTAGGTAAACCTTTTAGGGTCTTAAGACACTTTTAGGCCTTTAGGTAATTTAACTCTTCTCTTTTTAGCTTATAGGCCTTTTTCTCTTACCTCTACTCCTTTAGTATCCCTTTAGTAATCCCTTAGTGTAATACTTATTTATAGTTATCCTTTATAACTTATAATAAGTTACTTTAAGGCTTTCATAAGTTCTCTTCCTCTTTATACCTCTTTTACTTAATAAGATACCTTTAGTTTATTAGTAGTCTCTAGTAAGCTACTACTACCTCTACTTTATATATATCTTTATTATCTTTATTAATAGAAATATCTTTACTTTCTTTAATATTACTATAGATCTTTTTAGGTTATAATAGTAAGAATATATTTTAAATATAGTACTTTAATTATAAGTTAAGTTTATATACTACCTTCTTATTAATTACCTATATAACTAGGAATAGGCCTAAATACTTATCTAAGAGTTTCTTAGATAGTTATTTCTACTAGATATTATATATTACTAGTAAGACCTTTTCTCTAACCTTAAACTTAATAAAGGTCTTTTACTAGTTATACTATTTTATATATATATTTTTTAACTAGCTTTATAGCTATTAAATAGCCTTTTATTATAATTATAATTAGCTAATTCTTTTCTTTACTATAGGGACTACAGTCTAGTTAGTCTTAATATAATAGATATTATAAGGCCTATTTAGCTAGTAACCTATTAGGGCCTCTATAGGTAATACGCTAGTAGCGCTATAGTAGGCACTATTATAAATAAATTATACTATTAGTAGCTAGTCTACTTAGTTATCCTGCTTAATATTATAGTAGGCTTATATAAGTGTTTAATATTTTAGTTTTACTATTTTATCTATCTATTAGTTTAGAAGTAGTATGTAGTGCTTAGCTTTCTCTTAATAGCTAACTAGTAGGACACCTCTACCTAGAAGCAGCTAGTAAATAGCAGAGCATTAACAAACTACATCTACAGTAAAATATAACTATATGTAGTTATAGTTAAACTATAACTACAGAAAGTGTAGTTATAGTTAAACTATAACTACAAATAAATTTTAATACTATAACTACAACTATAACTACAGTAGTGTATTTATAGTTTAAACTACACTTAAACTATAACTACAGTAGTAAGAATAGAAAATATATATTTTTATAGATATATATAGGCCCTTCTAGGCCATACATTATGTAAACGTGTTTTATTTTCTAGGGGTCTAGTGACATATATTAAGTATAACTATTACATTAAGTTTCTAACTAACACCTTAGAGCTTCTAGCAAAATCTCTTTTCTCTAACCTTTAGACTTCCATCCCTTAATTATACTGCACCCACTGGATAGCGCAGATTACTACCTGCAGCCAGCCTAAGTGCTCCTTTATTGTCGCAATTTCAAATACATCGTCCTACTTCTAGGCTATCCTGCTAACAAAAGAGCAGAGCTGCTGCTGTAGGGCCTACCTTACCTTAATAATTAGGCCTATATTAGCTGCTAGGCTATTAAGAAGTAAGATTACTAATCTAACGCTAGTAATATTAATTACTATATAGTTATCTATTCTGCTATTAATAGTAATAATATTATACAGAGAGTTCCCTCTATACTACTTAATAATAAAGCTTATCTAAGCTATTATAAACTATTTTATAACCTCTAAGGGGTTATAATTAAGAGGGGTGCCTAGTTTAAAGGGGTTATCTAGGTTAAGTGTAGGTATAACTAAGTAGGATAAGGAGTTAATAAGATTAAACTTAATAAGATTAGAAAGGAGGATTTAATTTAGTTACTTTAGTAGGTTTTAGGATAATTTATCTAAACTACAGGTTTAGTAGGTTATAAGTATAGTTAATAAGAGAATCCTAGATTCTATCCTAGCTAACTATATATACCTAACAAGCCTACCTCTTAAGGTTAAATACCTCTATAGTTAAGAGTTCTTACTGCAGACCTTAGTAGTATAGACCTTAAGAGTAAAGCTATCTCTAGTAAGTCAATCTAGCATTAAGACTATACTAACCCCTATAGTACTATATATTCTTAAACAAGCTACCTTACTAAGTTAACAGCATAAGAATAGAGCATAGTGCTTATATTAGGCTAACTGCTGTTGTTTTTTTTTTGTATTATATGACTAATCTTAACTGCAGGATCTAATTAGTTCTACGCTAGTTTAATTAGCGTTCTTAAATAGATATATATAGAGTACTATATAATATAAAGCTATATAAGTGTTATATAATATATTAACTATATAAATAGTAATAAATATATATAAGTACTTAGGAATAAATATAATATAATACTAATAGCTTATTATTTAATATTTAGTAGTAATAGTTACTACTTACTAGTATTTAGTACTTACTATAGTATATAGTAGGTATAGTTTATAAAGATAGTATACTACTACTAATTATATAGTACTATAATAAAGTTTTATAAACTAAAACTATTAAAACTAGTCTTTAATAGTAAGATTCTTTACTTTAAAGTAAAGATTATCTAAAATAACTATACTAATATAATAATCCTTAACTTCTTTAATAACATTTTTACTTAGTAAAAGTTACTATATCTTTATTTTTATTCTCTTAGTCCTAGCTATAAAAACTATATATAGTATTAATAGCGGTCTCTATATATCTAATAGCAGTATTATTCTATAAAAGTAAGAAATTAGTACTAGTATTTATTTTAATTATATAATTAGGTTATAAATAACTAAATATATCACTTACTTTAAAATTATTATACTCTTTAGTAAAATATAGGTTTCTATATTTATAATGTAATAAGAAGTAATATAACTAAAAAGATAATAAAATTCCATATAAAGTAGTATTTTACTTAGCTATAAAGGTTATATCTAATTATCTATAGGTATATATAAAGAGAAAATTTAAAGTAGGTTAGTTAGAAATTCCTAACTAGACTTACTTAGTAAAGTCTATAAGTTATACTTTACAACTTTAAAATTCAAAGCTTATACTATTATATTATATTTTTATAGATTTCTTCCTACTAAATACTCTTTACTTTATATATACTACTTATTATATAAGCAGTAAGGTTATTTAAGTTAAAGTACTACCTAAGTATATATACTTTAATAAGTAGAGGACAAGAGGTAATACACTAATGTAACACTATAGATTAAGTACCTATATATAAAGTATATATACTTTTTAATATATAAGTATAGTTTAACTTTTATAGCTTTTAACTTTAAAGACTTTCTACTTATAATTAATATATAGCTTATATATACTACTTTTAGTACTTTATAAGTATATATATAGTCTTAGAGATAATAGCTTACTATACTTTATCTCTATAATATAACGCTTATATAACTTATAACTATAACTATAAATAAACTTTAGTTATATACTAACTTAGTAACTATAGTTATAACATAGTATTAATAATACTATATACACTATATACATAATTAAGTAGTCTAAGTTAATATACTATAGTTATATACTAACTATAGTTATAATACAGTATTAATAATACTATATATACTGTATATATAAGTTAGCAGTCTAAGTTAATATACTATAGTTATATACTAACTATAGTTATAATACAGCATTAATAATACTATATACACTGTATATATAAGTAAGTAGTCTAAGTTAATATACTATAGTTATATACTAATAATAGTTATAACACAGTATTAATAATACTATATACACTGTATATAGAATTAAGTAGCCTAAGTTAACTATTAATATAACTATTATTCTTCTATACCTTCTTTACTTAAATACACCCCTATATACCTTAATTATATAGTATATAGTATATAGTAAGTAAAGTATTCTATAAGTATAAGTATTTAGTTTTATAGAAGTCCTATACTATTAAGTATTTATATATATATACTAAAAATAAAATATTTACTTTATACTTTTATATCTACTCTAACTTCTAAGGTACTAAAACCTAAAAGTATATTAGTTACTTAGTACTTAGTACTTACTAATAGTCTAATACGCTTATATTTCTACTCTAGGGTACTTAATAATAATATATAGTAGTTAAGTATTTATACTTATATTTCTACTTTAGAGTACTTAATGTATATTAGTTATATAATATAGCTTATATCTTAACTATAGATTTCTAAGGTTAAGTATTTAGGAATTATAAAGTTATATATTAATTTAAGTAAAGTACTTAAAGACTTTAATTATATTCTAAACTTAAATACCTCAGACCTATATAACGCAGTAGCACACATCTAGCAGCGTCTATACGCGCTTTATGCTGCAGACAGTTAGTTTAATTCTAACTACAGGAAAGCTACTTTTACAGAAGTCTAATTAGCCACTAGAGCCCTACATAAGTAGAGCCTTAGGCCCTACATACATAATAGGGCTCTAATAATAGTGCACTCTACCTACGTATTATGTTTTCCTTTATAATAAAATCCTATATTATGTTAGGTAAAAATAAGCTAACCTTCTAATATTTAATAATAGGGTTGCTTTCCTCTTACTAAGGAAGAATAGTAGGAGGTTTTTCTCCCTAGTATAGATTAATAAGTACTCTGTATATAGAATTAGTGTAAAGAAATACCTTACTTATTCCTACTTAGATAGTAAATAATATAAGACTCCTCTTACTAAATATCTTAGATAATTATTCTTAGCTAAAGTACTATAAGCTTTACTAACTAAGCCTAATTTAGTAAGGTTAGTTTTAAGATACTTAATAGATCTTACCTATATCTTATCCTTAGTTTTTTAACGTTATATATTTACTTTATAATAATATTAAGTAAGTAACTAACTAACTATATAGTTAGATTATTACTTTAAGGTTAGATATCTAAGATAATTATACTAATCTAAGAAACTATTAATATAATTAACTAACCTTAAGTTAGTTAGGTTAGTATTAAAATTATATATAGGCAGTAAATTAAAAATATCTATAATATACTTTTAAAATTATAATATATAAATAATACTATACTATCTTACTAGTTACTCCTATTATCTATAATAGTCTAGTTAATATTAGTATATTACTACTTAGTACTCTTTATATAAACCTATTTACTATTTACTTTACTACCTAATTATTCTTTATTAACTTACATACCTCTTATAAAACAAAAAAGACTATATTATTTATATTCCTACTTAGAAGTTAGTACTACCCAAGTACTAAAGTAGTAATTATAGTTTTTCTTACTAGTAAATAGTAACTCTAAGTAATAACTATAGTCTATAACTTAGTATATACTATATAGTATATACTATATACTATATAGTATATAGTATATATTACTAATTATTACTTACTTATTTAAGAACGCTAATTAAACTAGCATAGAACTAATTAGATCCTACAGTTAAGATTAGTTACATAATGCAAAAAGAACAACAGCAGTTAGCCTAATATAAGCACTATACCTTATTCTTATGCTGTTAACTTAGTAAGGTAGCTTGTTTAAGAACATATAGTACTATAGGGGTTAGTATAGTTTAATACTAGATTGACTTACTAGAGATAGCTTTACTCTTAAGGTCTATACTACTAAGGTCTGCAGTAAGAACTCTTAACTATAGAGGTATTTAACCTTAAGAGGTAGGCTTATTAGGTATATATAGTTAGCTAGGATAGAATCTCCTAGGATTCTCCTATTAACTATACCTATAACCTACTAAACCTACAGTTTAGATAAATTATCCTAAAACTAAAGTAACTAAATTAAATTCTCCTTTCTAATCTTATTAAGTCTAATCTTATTAACTCCTTATCCTACTTAGTTATACCTACGCTTAACCTAGATAACCCCTTTAAACTAGGCACCCCTCTTAATTATAACCTCTTAGAGGTTATAAAACAGTTTATAATAGCTTAGATAAGCTTTATTATTAAGTAGTATAGAGGGAACTTTCTGTATAACATTATTACTATTAATAGTAGAATAGATAACTATATAGTAATTAATATTACTAGCGTTAGATTAGTAATCTTACTTCTTAACAGCCTAGCAGCTAATGCAGGCCTAATTATTAGGGTAAGGTAGGCCCTGTAGTAGCAGCTCTGCTCTTTTGTTAGTAGAATAGCCTAGAAGCAGGATAATGTATCTAAAATTGCAACAATAAAGGAGCACTTAGGCTGGCTGTAGGCAGTAATCTGCGCTATCTAGTAGGTGTAGTATAATTAAGGAGAGATTTTGCTAGAAGCTTATTAGTTAGAAACTTAATATAATAGTTATACTTAATATATATCACTAGACCCCTAGAAAATAAAACACGTTTACATAATGTATAGCCTAGAAGGGTATTACTTACTTATAATATAGTATTTAAGAAATATATCTTAGTCTAGCGTATATTATATTTAATATAGTATTTAGTATAGTATAATATAGTACTTAGTATACTATAATACACTAATTAACTATAGAAATACTATACTATTATTTTTCTACTGTAGTTATAGTTTGCTACTATAGTAAACTATAACTACTGTAGTGTAGTTATAGTTTAGACTATATCTCTCTTACCTATACTATAACTATAACTATAACTACTGTAGTTATAGTTTAGTCTAAACTATAACTACTGTAGTTATAGTGTAGTCTAAACTATAGGGTGTAGTTTGTAGCTATAGTATGTAGTTATAGTTATAGTTATAGTTTTTTGTTAATACTCTAGTAAATAGTAACCCTTAGTCTAAGACTATTAACTTAAGTACTCTATACTATAATATAACTCTATCTACTAGTATTATTACTTAAGTATCTACCTTTATTAACTTATAGGTAGGTATATAGAGGGTGTATTTTATAAAATAGTTAATAACTACTAGAATACTATCAAACTGCTTACCTCTCTTCCTTTCTAACTTTAGGAGTTTTATAATAAAGTTAAGTAAGATACTTTACTATAGATAGGTAGGCACTAGTAGGCTCCTAAGAGATCTATAAGGTGTATAGTGCTATAGTTTTATCTATTAATATACTATATTAGCAATAGGAGTCTTACATTATTCACTATCTAGGTAAGAACTAGTAAGGTATTCCTTTACACTATTCTATATATATAGTACTTATTAATCTATATAGGTAGAGAGAAAAACCTCCTGCAATTTATATAGGAGGAAAACTACTCTATCTTATTAAACATTAGAAAGTTAGCTTATTTTTACCTAACATAATATAGGATTATTATAAAGGGAAAATATAATACGTAGGTGTAGTGCACTGTTATTAGAGCCCTATTATGCATGTAGGGCCTAGGGCTCTACTTTTGTAGGGCTCTAGTGGCTAATTAGACTTCTATAAAAGTAGCTTCCTGCAGTTAGAATTAAACTAACTGTCTGCACGCAGAGCGTATAGACGCTGCTAGATGTATACTACTGCGTTACGTAGGTATTAACATACTATATATATCTTAATATAATTCTTTATATCCTTTTTTATTAATTTCTAAAAGAAGGACTTAGCTAGACGTTTTATTATATAGCTATATTCTAGGTAGCTACTAATTAGTTTGTTATAGTATGCTATTAGTATCTTTATTCTAAACCTACTGTTTTTAGAGATAACTAATTATTCTTTATACCTTACTACCCCCTCTATATTTCTACTTTAACCTACCTACTTCTGCTATATAGATCCTAGTAGCTATAGGTTAGCCTTCTGCTCTGCTTTAATCTCTTCCTCTAGTTTAAGTGTAAGGTCTTTAGGAAGTAGGAGCTACCTATAACCCCTTAGTAACCCTCTAGTAGCCTATATATACCTAATTCTTACTACCCTTAGTAAAAGATTTCTAAGGAAGTCTTCTAGAAATAAACTTCTCTTATAGTTAACTTCTTTATTAGTTAGTTAGTAATCTAGGTATTATAATAGTCTATTAGCTAGGTTTATTTTTCTAGGTTAATATTTAATTTTAAAGTTAAATATAGAAAGGTTCTATAGTATATATATCTAGTAGCTATTTAGTTACAGCTTAGCAGTAAGGTAGTAGTAGCCTAGGTAATTAGTAAGAAAGATAGTCTAATGCTAATTATATAGTAAGAAATAATGCTATTACTCTACTACCTTATAGATAGCTAGCAGCTTAGCCTTTAGTGTACTATACTATAGCTTTACTTCTTCTAGTTTCTAAGATATTTATACTATAGAGTGCTATTATTAATTATATAGCTAGTATAATACTACTCTAATTATAAAAGTAGATATATCTATCTTAATATAAATAAATAGGTTTAAGTTAAAGTAGTATAGTATAGAAGCTATAGTAAATAAGACTTTAAGTTACTTAAAGGCCTTTAGTGCCTTACTAGTAATTAATAGAGGATAACCTCCCTTAGTAAATAGCTAATTAGTTAATAAGATATATACCTTTATATAGTTATAAATAAATATAAATAGAAACCTATAAACCCTAAGAAGACTTATATATTACAGATAGTAGTAGGCGCTAGCTACTTAATAATAGCCTATATATAGTCTTCTTCTATAGTAATACTATCTTCTAAGACTATAAAGCCTAAAAGGCTAATAGACTGCTTACAGAATTTACACTTCTTAAGGTTAGCTACTAACTTAGTGGTATCTAAGTAGGTAAGCACCTACTTTACTACTTCTATATAAGATTCTTTATTCTCTAAGAAGATAGAAATATTATCTAGATATATAATATAAATAATATCTACTAGGCCTATAAGAGCGTTATTAATATAAGCCTAAATAGTAGCTAGTATATATAAAGCGCTAGGTAAGGCCTTATTTAGGCAATTAGTAACTTAATTACTAGTTATCTAAGCTAGAGAGTAAAAAGAGAGATTACATACTATACGCTTATGCAGTGTGTAGAGCTTTTATATGTAGCTTACTTAAGTCTGTAGTAGGTAAAGCCTAGCTATAACACCTTTATAGCGCAGCCTGTAATATATACCCCTTACCTGCCTGTAGACGCTTATAAGAATTATAGTAGGTCTATAGTGCCTCTTACTGCTAGTGCCTTACAGGCTGTAGCCCTATAGGCTATAGCTCTACACTACCTATAGCCTAGACGCTATAAGTAAGTATTATAATAATTTTATAGGCTGCTAACTCCTTCTTTTTTTTCTTCTCTTTTTTCTCTAGCCCTTATAATTATTAAAAAGTAGGTTAGATTTATACCTATTAGTACCTCCTTTTCCTTTATTAGTATATATAGCTTATGCTAATTATTATGTAGTTAAATAGATTATATAATAGCTATAAGTCTTACCTTTTTAGGTGTATATACCTTATATATATATACTTTTTAACTATTTAGTTTTGTTTCTAATATTACTAATAGCCTCTTACTCTTAGTCCCTCTCTAGAGGCTTATATATCCTCTACCCCTATTAATAATACTGCTGCTACTACTACTGCTGCTGCCTCTACTACTACTACTGCTGCTGCTGCTGCTGCTACTACTACTAATACTACTGCTAAGCCTCTAGCTGTATATTATCTTACATAAGAATTATATATTTAGAGCTAACTAGTATATAGAGTTTACTTTTTAAGTACGCTTAGGATAAGGAATTAGATAATTCCTTACTCCTTAAGACCCCTATAAAGCGCTATAAGTATATAGAGCATACTAGCTTTTAGGCTATTCCCTATTTTATATATACTAACTAGCTTATAAAGCATACTAATATAACCTTATATACTAATAAGCTTAGTGCTAGTAGTTATTATACTAACTATATATATAGTAGCTATACCTACCCTCTTTTTATATATTTTATCTTTTTTTTTTTTTATAGTAATAGGAGTCTTATATTATTTATTATCTAGGTAGGAACTAGTAAGGTATTCCCTTACACTATTCTATATATATAGTACTTATTAATCTATATAGGTAGAGAGAAAAACCTCCTGTAATTTATATAGGAGGAAAACTACTCTATCTTATTAAACATTAGAAGGTTAGCTTGTTTTTGCCTAACATAATATAGGATTATTATAAAGGGAAAACATAATACGTAGGTGTAGTGCACTGTTATTAGAGCCTTATTGTGTATGTAGGGCCTAGGGCTCTACTTTTGTAGGGCTCTAGTAGCTAATTAGACTTCTGCAAAAGTAGCTTCCTGCAGTTAGAATTAAACTAATATTCTATCTTATAAGATACTTTTTTATAGTTATTACTAACCTTACGCTAGATCCCTATTAACTCTCTCTCTCTCTACTAGGAGATAGTTACTACTATTACTGTTATTATTACAGCCCCTTTAGGCTAGCTTAGGGAGCTTATAAGTTTAGTGCTTTAACTATACTGTTTTATTACTAATAGGTATATAGAACTAATATTACTACTTTACTACTAAGGCTTAGAAAGACTTAGTTACCCTAAACTAGGCTTACGTCTGTATATAGTAAGATAAGCTTTATCTTATATATTTATATAAGATAAAGCAGTATACTAGTTCTACTAGTAGTATATCTATTATATCCCTTACTGCTGCTACTTCTACTGCTGCTAC
This sequence comes from Colletotrichum lentis, assembly GCA_003386485.1. Lineage (NCBI taxonomy): Eukaryota > Fungi > Ascomycota > Sordariomycetes > Glomerellales > Glomerellaceae > Colletotrichum > Colletotrichum lentis. The sequence goes on from NWBT01000046.1 coordinate 936,732, forward strand.
TATAGCTACTCCTACTGCTGCTACTACTACTACTCTTACTACCCCTATTAAGGCTGTATTTAACTCTAGCTAGGTTACTTCTACTACTACCCTACTTACTATTATGCCTACTGTTAGTATTATAGCGCCTAGTAGGGCTACTTCCTTAGGAGGCCTTTTAGCTAACTAAGTAAAGCACCTTATTATAGCTTATAAAAGTATTACTAGTATGCTAGCTTCTATATATTTATATGCCTTTATATGTTTATTATACTTACTAACCACTTATAGTTTATTAATATAGTGTGTTTAAGCTATACTGCTAACGCTGCTGTTACTGCTGCTGCTGCTGCTGCTGCTGCTGCTCTCTCCTCTTCCCTTAGTAAGGGCTGTAAGTACTCCCTAGAGCTCTAAGTAGGGGCTATGCTTTATATACCCCCTAAGCTCCTTTTACGCTGCCTATTATTAGTTAAGAGAGTTAGGCTGCAGCTTAGAAATAACGTTACTTCTACCTCTATACTTCTTTTACTTAATATATATATAGGTTAGGTTACTATTATAAATGTTAATTAGGCTATATCTTACTTTATAGGTGTTAAGCGCTATAGTGTTACTTATAAGATCTATAGGCTTTTAGGTAGCGTTAGTAAATCCCTTCTACTATACTAATACCTAGCGTAACTTACTGCGTTCTTACCTCCTCTACTTAGCTGTAATAATCTCTTTAATATACTATTCTTACTTACTGTTTTCTATTATTAGAGGAGGTTATACGTCTGTAGTTTATTACCTAAGTAAGGGGTTAGTTACAGCCCTCTATAGGAGGTTAATATAGAAATAATTATAGATACTACCTAGTACGTTAAGTTAGATAATAAGAGGGCTAATAACTTTTATAACTATATACTTACTATAAAGCTAATTAAGCTTACAGTTAGGCTAAGGGAAGTAGTAGTTATATAGGTTTAGCTAAACCTTATTATTAATATTAAACCTCTCTGCTGCGCTATAGCGCTTATTTATAGCGTCTTTAGTATACTACTAAGTTATAGCTATAGCAGCTTACGTTATATACATCATATCTATTATCCTCTATATAAGCTTTTTTATAGCCTTCTTATATAACCTTAGTTTTAGTCCTTTATCCTTATATACTTTAACTAGCTCTATATAGTACCTATAGGTAAGGAAGAAGGAGCTAACCCCTATTACTAATACTATATAATTATTAATTATAAGTTACATAACTAAGAGCTATTACGCCTAGTCCTCCTAGAGGTAGCTAATATAGGTGTGTAGTATAGCTTAACTTTCCTAGTTAAATTGTTTAGTAGCTCTATTACTCTAGGGGTAGTAAGCTATACTTAATTTCTATATAACCCCTATTAGTATATAGAAACGCTTTTAAAACTTACTTATCTAGTTACTACCCTTATTACTAATAATACTTTTAGGTATACTATAGAAGTAGAAGTAGTATTTAAAGAAGTATATTATATAGGCCTCTACCTCTATAGTGTCTATAGCCTTAAGGGTAATTACTTTACCTAGCTAGTTAGAGATTACCTAGAGGAAATACGCCTTTATAGCACCTAAAGGCAGTAAGTCTATAATAAAGTCTATTAAAAGGTTACTCTATAGGTGCTTTAGGATTTTAAGGGGCTGTAGGTACCCTCTCTTTATATATTACTAGACTTTACTTTAGCTATAGACATTATAGTTATATATAAAACAGCGTATAGCCTGCATCTAGCCTAGCTAGTAGAAGCGTTAAGAGACGATTTTAAGCGTGCTATTATAGCCTAAGTAGCCTAATAGAGTTAAATTATAGCTTTACTATATTAACCTTATATATAACTTATTTAATAGAGAGTTTAGGTTATTATCTTTAGGGACCTAGAGACAGCTAGGCTAGGTAAGACGCCTAGCTGTATCTAGTGTGTAGTTACTAATCTAGATATACACCTTAACTTTAATAGGGAGTGTATATAAGCTGTTTATAATAGTATTATAAATACGCTAAAGGTCTGTATCTACGTCTTATATTATCTTCTATATCTATTATAGAGACTTATTCTCTAATATATAGGTCTTTAGCACTAGGGGTAGTTCCTATTATAAGCGCTAAGCCCCTAGCGTGTAGTTAGTATGTAACAGTAGGGCTAGTATAGAGCGTCTTAGTATAATTTAAATAATACAGCCCTACTTCTGTTTATTATTCTAGCTTACTAGTGTATCTTATTCCCTATATAACAGTATATCTAGAATGCTTACTTTCTTACTTAGGTAATAAATAATATAGAAGTTATACTCTATTAGTTTCTCTACCTAGTAGCTTTAGCGCTCTATTAGCTTCTGCTTTATTATAAAGTACTTTAGTAACTTATAGTTAGTAATAATATATAATAGCTTATTAGCGCTTTAGAGCTCTACTTACTAAGCCTATAGGCACTCTATTACAGCTAGGAGTTCTTTATTATAAATTAGGTAGTTATACTACACTAGAGTAAGCTTTTATAAGTAGAAAGTAACTAGGTAGGGGTTACTATTCCTATTAAGCTGTATAAAGGCGCTACTAAGTATAAAGCCTAAGTAGTCTATCTTAATAAGGGTAAGCGCTATTAGGTTAAAAGTATAGAGCAGTAGCGCTATAGAAAATATATCTTTAAGCTTAGTAAAGGCTTTTTAGTGTGCTTTAGACTATATAAAAAGCATACTCTTTTTTATAAGTATGTTAAGTAGCTTAATAATAGTTATATAGTTCTATATAAACATATAGTAATAGTTTGTAAACCTTAGGAAACTATATACCCCTTTTATGCTTTTAGGCGCTAGCTACTTATAAATTATATATATTTTCTTAGGGTTTATAGAGACCTCTTTCTTAGCCTTAAGGATAAAGCTAATATACTTAACTTTCTTTATAGCAAACTTACTCTTAGCTATATTAAGGCTTAGTCCTACTGCGTAAAGAGCTTTAAAGATATACTATACTTTATCTTTATAGTCTGTTTTTAACCTACTTAAGTATATAAGTATATTATTAAGGTAGGCTGTAGTAAAATTATTAAGAAAGCCTTATAGCGTACTGTTAATAAACTGCTACTATAAGGCTAGTGCGTTAGTAAGCCTAAAGGGGTAAATAAGCTATTTAAAAAGCCTATAGTATATCTAGAATGCAGTTTTTAGCTTATTACCCTTAGTAATACGTATCTTATATAAGGCAGCTATAATATCTACCTTTATAAACTATCTTAGTAACTCTATGTATCTAAGAGTCTTAGATATTAGCAGTAAGGGGTATTAGTCCTTCTTTATAATAGCGTTAAGCGCTTTGTAATTACAGTAGAAGTATAGTCTGCTGCCTAGCTTATATATAAATAGAATAGGTATACTAGCTGTAAAGCTGCTTACCTAGATAAAACCCTTATCTAGGAGGTCCTAGAGTGTGTTTTTAAGGATAAGAAGCTCCTTATATAATATCCTATATAATAGTCCCTAAGGTAATAGTGCTTCTTTTCTACTTATATTGTTATCTAGCTTAATGTAGTAGTTAAAACTACTTTATTAGGGTAGTAGGTCTATAGATAAGGAGGGGTTAAAGAGGTCTTTAAATTCCTTTCTTACCTACTTAGGAAGCGCTATAACTATAGTAGTTTATTTTACTTCCTTCTCTACTTTTAGTTATAACGCCTTTTTTATATTAGCTAAGCTAATAGCTATAATTTACCTAAATGCAGCTATACTTTACTGCTTATTAGAGGCGTCTATATTAGGGGCGTTTATAATATATAGGTAATTTACTGCTTAGCAGTAGGCTCTTTCTTTATATACAGCCTAGCAGCAGACTGCTATAAAAGATATAGCGTTTAAGATATATACTTCTTATATTTATTATACTCTTTCTAACTCTTTCTATCTAACTAAGTAGAGCATAAGGCTAGCGTAGCTATAGTAAACTATTCTTTCTACTACGTTATAAATAGCTTAGTTATCTTCTATCTAAGGCTTACCTAGGAAGATATCTACGTTAAGGCTGCGCACTATATATATATAAATACGTTTCTAGTAGCTATAAAGGTTAAGTATTAGAATAATAACTCTATTAGCGTCTATTTTTATAGCTCCCTCTATAAACCCTTATAAGGGTATTTTATATTAATTAATATATAGTAAGCGTAATTTATATATAAAGTTATAATTAACTATAGCGTAGATATTACACCTAATGTTAATTAAGGCTTATATAGAGGTTTTTTTCTTAATACAGGCCTCTACTAGTGTAGCTAGCCTACTTATTTTCTATTTACATTAGAAGTCCTTCTACCCTATATGTACTTTACTTATAGGCTTTAAGGCCTAATTTTATCCTAGAGCTACTCTTTTTCTAATTTAGATGTTTCCTTAGTGCTGCTAGAGGTAGTTATATAGTCTGTTTTATTATTAGGGTGTAATTTCTACTTAGTAACTACTTATATAGTTATAGGCTTTTTCTTCCTCTTATACTCCTTAGGGTAATCCTATGTAAGGTAGCCTACTTTATTATAGTTAAAGTACTTTTATGTTTCTTTATATAGTTTATACTTAGGTTTCTTATCTATCTTTATAGCTATTAACCTTATAGAGCCTATTATTAAAGTGTCTCTATTAGTATCTATTTTCTTTATTACAGCTAGATATACATTATATAGGTAACTTTAAAGCTTCTCTACCTTCTATATAATATAACTAATAGTTAGCACTACCTCTAGAAAGGTCTAAGGTATTATAACTATAACTAATACGCTCTTAAGGTAGGAGTTAAGCATGTTAGTTATAAGTATAATCTACGCTTCTACTACTTAGGTCCCTACACTAGCTTCTACTAGTATACATTTAAACTTTAAGTAAAAAGCTATAAAGAACTTATATTCCTTTATTTAAGTGCTTATTAGCGCTGTAGCAGCTCTAGCCTATACGTTTAGGTTACTAAAGGTGTAGTCTAAGTGCTCTATAAAGCACATAACGTTATAGGTGCTATCTTAGCTACCCTTCTTATAGTAGGTAGTAACTATCTATTAGGGGCTAGCTTTAAAGTAGGAGTATATATAGTACTAAGCCTCCTAACTAAAGAAGAAGAAAATAACGTTAATCTTAAGCTTATTACGTATCTAGCATACCTATAAGGAATAATACTTATATAACCTTAAGAACTTTAGTAGGCTTAATAGCTATTTTTACTTAACGTTAGTAACTATTACCTCTATAGGTAAGAGGGTAGTAAGACTTATTATAGAGGTAGGTGTAGTAGTTATTATAATATTAGTAAGTATCTATATTTACATTATAAGTAAGGAGATAAGTTATTTAACGGAGGCTAGCTAGTTATTACTAGATGCAGAAAAGCTTACGTCTTATATTAATAGCTTAGGCGTTACGCCTATTATTTTATCTTAGTTACTTATTACGTAGTATAATTAGTAAGGGTAGTAAATTATAAGCTTAAATATATAAAGGGCTAGGTAACGCCTTATTTAGGTAATTAGTAACTTAATTACTAGTTATCTAAGCTAGGGAGTAAAAAGAGAGATTACATACTATACGCTTACGTAGTGTGTAGAGCTTTTATATATAGCTTACTTAAGTCTGTAGTAGGTAAAGCCTAGCTATAACACCTTTATAGCGCAGCCTATAATAGTATGTTAATAAGTCTAAATAGTATTACTTAGTACTTAAAGTAACTATACTGTATATAGAAAGCTATTTTCTATTTATCTCTCTTATAGATAGCTACCTAGTAGTACCTATTCTTTAAGTTAAACTTAATATACTACTTTACTTCTAATAGGTAGTTAAGAATCTTAGTAATTAAGGGTAATAGCGTTTAATTCTTAATAGTAATATAGTTAAGCCCCTAGTAGTTAATATAGAGGTATAACTTACCCCCCTTCTTTAGTATAAATAGAATAGGTATACCTACTAGGCTCTTAGATTATTATATCTATCCTTTTACTAATACTTTCTTAATATACTTTTAGAAGGTAGCTAGCTTAGGCTCTACTAGTATGTAGATAGAGCCCTATAGTAGTTTAGTTCTTAGTTTTAGGTTAATAGTATACACCCTCTTACTAGTGCCCTCCTAGTGCCTCTTTACGTTAAAGATATAGGCCTAGTTAGCATACTTATTTAGTAATATAGATCTCTTTTTCTCTTACATTCTAATGTCTTATATATAATAGACTTTAGACCCTATTATAAAGGTTACTTTAGCTTCCTTTATAGCCTTTTAAATAGCCTTACTTCTAATTACTAATTTAATATCTTCCTTTTTTAACTTATATATCTAATTTAGTGTCTTCTAGCTAAGGTTAAGGGATGCTAGTTACCTCTAGAGGATCTCTAGGATTATAATATACTCCTCCTTTAGTGTTAATACCTAGAAATAATAGCTTTAAGTCCTCTTAGTACTAAGGTTATTTATTACCTATATAACTAAGACTTTCTAACTGTTGTTAGAAGCACTTAATCTCTATAAGCCTTAAAGCTTTAGTCTATTACTAATCTGCAGTAGATAACTAGTTAGTAATAACACTCTTTAGTTAATTACATTATAGTTAGCACTTATATTAATTATTACCTTTTCTTTTTTTTATATCTTCTTAACCCTTACCTATAGGGTTACCTTAAACTACTAGCAGCCTATCTTCTCTCCCTAAGGTATATTAATTATATTAACCTCTATTACAGCAGCTAGGATAGTATACTTTCTGCCTAAGTGTCTTAGTTAGCTACACTAATAGTAGTTAGGTTCTTAGCACTAATTAGAGTAGTAGCCTAACTACTGTTATTGTTTTTTTTATATTATGTAACTAATCTTAACTGTAGGATCTAATTAGTTCTACGCTAGTTTAATAAGCGTTCTTAAATAGAGGTATTTAACCTTAAGAGGTAGGCTTATTAGGTATATATAGTTAGCTAGGATAGAATCTAGGATTCTCTTATTAACTATACCTATAACCTACTAAACCTATAGTTTAGATAAATTATCCTAAGACCTACTAAAGTAACTAAATTAAATCCTCCTTTCTAATCTTATTAAGTCTAATCTTATTAACTCCTTATCCTACTTAGTTATACCTATACTTAACCTAGATAACCCCTTTAAACTAGGCACCCCTCTTAATTATAACCCCTTAAAGGTTATAAAGTAGTTTATAACAGCTTAGATAAGCTCTATTATTAAGTAGTATAGAGAGAACTCTCTATATAACATTATTACTATTAATAGCAGAATAGATAATTATATAGTAATTAATATTACTAGTATTAGATTAGTAATCTTACTTCTTAATAGCCTAGTAGCTAATATAGGCCTAATTATTAAGGTAAGGTAAGCCCTATAGCAGTAGCTTTACTCTTTTATTAGTAGAATAGCCTAGAAGTAGGATAATGTATCTAAAGTTATAATAATAAAGAAGTACTTAGGCTAGCTGTAGGTAGTAATCTACGCTATTTAGTAGGTGTAGTATAATTAAGGCTAGATAGAAGTCTAAAGGTTAGAGAAAAGAGATTTTACTAAAAGCTCTAAGGATACTATTAGTTAGAAACTTAATATAATAGTTATACTTAATATATATTACTAAACCCCTAGAAAATAAAACATATTTATATAATATATAGCCTAAAAGGGCTAGCTTCTTTAATATAGTTTAAACTTTTATAAACTAACTACTATAGTCTGCTAGTAGGTTAACTACTATTAAGCTTCTCTATAGACTAAGCTTTAAGGCTCCCTTAAGGAAGGTAATCTTTATATTATCTACTTAACCTCCTTTATTAGCTTTAGCTAAAATTCTCTCCTACTTTAGTAAGAAGTTAAAAAGGGATTAGTTTCCTCTCTAGTAAAAAGTATATAGTAACATAGTAGTATAGAACTAAGTATTTAGGTCTTTATATATTTAGTTAAGGTATACTATAAAGTCTTTAGGGTTATATATACTACTATTACCTCTTAGAGTATAAAAAGTAGTAACTACCTACTAGAGACTATTTTCTAGGTAGAAGTTAATTAAGTACTAGACTTCTCTTTTAGACTAGTAGAACTACTAGTTTATAGTAATTTTATTCTTTATTTACTAAGCCTAACTAGTATATTTACTTTTCTTACTTAAGAACTTTAATAGGTTAAATAGAGGTTTATATTAGATAATCTTATAGAGGACTACTAAAGGGTTATTAGTAGTATAGCCTAAGGGTATATTCTTAGTTATAGGTATAAACCTAACCTACTTTAATAGTTTGTTAGTAAGTTTAGTAATCCTCTACTAGAGGGGACCTACTGTAGTATTTACTACTAAAGTAATCTAGGCCTCTAGGACCTCTTAGTTAAGACGTCTATAGTATAGGTATATAGTAGATTAGTAAGGTACTAAAGGGATATTAGGGGTTTAGTTAAGTGTAGATATATAAGGGGTAGAGCTATTATTAGTTAATAATAGGGGTGCTTTAATTAAATATATCTACACTAAAGAAAGAAAGAGAGAAGAATCTATAGGATAGCTACTCTCTAGAGGTTAACTAGGGGCCTACTAGTAAGGCTGTAGTTAGTAAAAAGTTATTCTATATATAGGCTCTACCTATACTTATTATCTATAGTAAAGCCTATAATAGATTTTACTTCTATATTAATTACTATATACTTAACCTTATTATAAAAAAAGACTATAATATACTACCCTTAATATTAGAGACCCTCTAGAGGGTAGCTACTACTAAGTAGTATACTAAGCTAGATATTATTACTACTTTCTATAAGATTTAAGTTATAAAGAGTTATAAAGAAAAAATAGCTTTCTATATAAGATACAGCCTATTTAAATAGCTAGTTACCCCTTTTAGCCTTACTAAGGCGTTAGTAACCTTCTAGTAGTATATTAATACTATTCTTTAGAAATATCTTAATAACTCTATTATAGTTTACATTAAATAGACTATATATATATTAAAAAGGTGTAGTAAAGTAGTATAGCTAGAGTAGTAAGGTAACTAGGAATAATTACTATAACCTACTAAAGCTAATATAAGATACCTCTTAATTAGCGTAAGTAAACTATCTTAATTAGGGCTGTAAAGGCTCTAATTAGGACTTACTCCTATAACTAATTAAGAGAGAAACTCCTATATGTCTTACGTAACTATAATTAAAGGTAAATTATAATAAAAGGCTTTAGGTTAATCTAAAGGATCTATGTCTGAATTAAAGGAGAAGAATTAGTTATCTGTTTGTTATCCTCCTAATTAGAAGTAAGCAGCTAAGGTCTAATATCTATCTCTAATTAAGACTCTTAGTTATTTAATTAGGAACTAAAGATATTTAGCACTAATAGGCACCCTATTATAATATATATAGGTACTAAAAGGTAGAGTAAACTAAAGAATATATTCTATAACTATTCTTTCTAACTATAAGGTAGGTATTATATAAGATAGATATACTATCCTATATTACCTAAGTTAGTTAGATAACACCTTTAGGTAGTTTACCTTTACTGTATAAATAAGTACTATATAATCTAATCTCTACACTTATCTCCCTAAGTTAAGAGTGTTATATAGTTATATAATAGTACTATTCTAATACTTATAACTTTTCTTTTGTAACCTAACTATATAATCCCTTTAATGTAGCTAATTAAGTTACACTAATTATTTATTTATAACCTTATATATAAATTTAGTAGGTTACACTACTAATTATTATATAATAGATTTAAAAACAAAAGAATTAAAAACGCCTATAATCCTTTCTACCCTTCTTATACAGTCCTTTCTTTCTATCTAGTTAAGTAGATAGGTTATATATAGCAGTTATTATATTTACCTTCTAGCTTTACTCTAACTGCTTACCTTATTATAAGTAGCCTATTTCTTTTTCTTTTCTCCTTTTCTTTTTAATAACTACACTACTTTCTATTTACCTAAAAACAAATAACTAAATTAAAATTAACTACTCTAAACCTAACTTTATTCTATAAACCTAGCTTCTAGTAGTTATTATTTCTCTTATCCCTACTAGAGGCTAGATAACCCCTATAGGCACTATTACTACTTACACTAACGTTAGTAGCACCTATTAGATAACCCTTCCTACTTCTACAGCTTATAACTATACTTTCTTTCTTGCTCTCTTAATTAATATATATATAGGTCCTACCTAATAGTTTATATAATACTAACTTTAATATAGGAGGAAGAGCATAAGGTAGCTTATATACTCTTACGTAATATTAAGATTTACCTCCTAGCTAGTAAAGATGTTTTGTTCCTTCTTACTAAGATTATCCATTATAAGGGATACTTTTATATAGTCTTTATCTAAAGCTGTAGATAGGCTGTTAATACCTACCCTTAGAAGTGCAGCTATAGCACTAGCACTTTTTACTTTACTACTTACACCTATATTACTATATACTAGAATAGTACTTATATAGAGTGCGTTTAGTAGTTATATAGAGCTTATTACTACTATAATAGTAGAGGCTTATATAATACTAATAATAGTAATAATAATAATAAGAATAATAAGAATACTCCTTATTATGCTTATTCTTATACTTATTATGTAAAGAAGCAGAAGGCTTATTTACTTATAAGTAGTTAAAAGCTTAGTAGCTTTAATACTCCTCTTATTATTAAGTAAGAGTTACTTATAAGTTTCTTAGCTAATTATATAACTTATAGGTAGATAGCTAGGTAGTTATATAAAGCAGTAAATTTAGAATTAGTAGTGTTTGGTATGTATTTTAATTAAAAGGTAAATCTAGTAGTTAATATATAAAGGTAGGCTTATATATAGTAATTATTAATTACTCTTTTTACATAACTGTTTTGTTAAATAGACTGTGTATTTACACGTAGGTACTAAAACATAGAGTAAACTAAAGAATATATTCTGTGACTGTCCTTCCTACTAATAAGATAGGTATTATATAAGACAGATATACTATCCTATATTACCTAAGTTAGTTAGATAACACCTTTAGGTAGTTTCCCCTTACTGTATAAATACATGCTATATAATCTAATCTCTACACTTATCTCCCTAAGTTAAGGGTATTATACAGTTATATAATAGTGCTATTCTAACACTTTTAATGTATACCTTAATTTAAATTTATAATATGTTGCTTATTACTAGCTGTTATAGTGTTAAATTTAGCGTCTTCTTAGTAAGACTGTCCATAAGGTTATTCTTACTATAAATCTATTTTACCTCTAAGATCTCTTTTTTTTTATATAACTCTTATAGACGTATAATGTTAATTATAAGCCTGTTTTTGTTAGTTATACCTAGTTATATAAGGTATTTATATAGGGATTATAAATCTAAACACACTATAACTAGTATCCTTAGTATCTAGAGCGTATAAAGGATGTAGTTAAGCGTTATACTTAATAAAATACTACAATTAAATCTAGTAGCTATTCTATATAATTTGCTTATGAGAACGCTTTTAGTAATCCTTTTGCACTTTATTAAGCCCTAATGTATAATATTACCTCTAATCTTAAAGTCTATAGATATATATACGCTTTTCTCTGCTAGTATAATTATAAATCCTAGTTATAAAGAAAGGTTAGTATTATTAGCAAAAGATCTATCTAAAAAAATATATATCTTTATATATAAGAGGTCTAGAGATATAAATATAAGACCTTAATTTAGGTTGTTAATCTACTATTAAAGTTATACATTTAGAGCTTTAATATCCTTTACTTCTAGTTACTTAACCTAGGTAGTAACAGATAGGTTATATAAGGCTTCTAGTTAGTAAATTAAGGTAAGGTAAGCTCCTCTTACCTATTATAAGATATATTATTATTATACGTTAGGTATACTACTATTAATAAGTGTAAGGTGCTTAACTTAACTTTTTTAGGTAAAGGTTAGGTAGTTATTATATAGCTTAATTTATCCTCTATTAAATTTAAGTTCTTCTCTCTATTAAAGTATTATTTTTAGTTTTATATAAAGCCTCTTTTCTTATAATTTCTCTTCTTCTTTTTAGGAAAACTAAGCTATTATAAAGCTTAAAATATTATCTATCTATATTACTATAATACTAAAAGTGTTAAGTCCCTCTATTATATAGAGAAGATAAGGGTTATATATAGACTTTTTTATCTCTAGCTTTACCTTATAGTGCTCTAAGTATGTTTTATACTAGTAGAGTCCTAATTTAGTAAGCCTATAACGTACCTATATAGTAAGTTACCTATTAAGGTAAGTTACCTACTTTTCTAACTTTCTATTTCTTTCACCTTTATATATCTTTCCCTCTATATATAAACATGCAATCTACCTTAATTAAAAGTTATATTATCCTTACTATCTAGGCTCTTTAAAAAGACCTAAAAATGTCTATACAAACAGCTGCCTCTACCTTTAAGGTCCCTTAAATAACGCTATATAACTAACACGCTAGATATATTATATAGAGCAAAAGATATCTAAATTTAATAAAGTTAACTATACCTAAAGAGGAGGTAATTCTTAAATAAGTTATTAACCTAATTAATTAAGAGTTCCCTCTACAATAAGAAAATATATAAGAAATAGCTAACTAACTCCTAAATTTATATAATAGGATGTATATAGGACCCTAATAGGCAGAGAACTTTATATAACGTATCCTTAAATTAAAAATGCAATTTTAACATTAAATTAACTATTAGAGGGCCTTAGCTAAGGATCCTATAATTATATAAGGCTAGTTTATACTTATGCAAAACATAATTCTAAAGTATAGGATACTAGATTATAATATTTATAACTTTAATAAGACTAGTTTCCTAATAGGAATACTATTATATATAAAGGTTATTATAATATCTAACTATAAGGGAAGGCCTTATATAAAGCAGCCTAATAATTACAAATAGGTTTCTATTATTTAGGGCGTATATACAGATAGCTAGGCGCTACCTCTATACGTTATTATAAACAGTAAATATTACCTCTCCTCTTAGTATACTAACTGCTAATTCCTAGCTATATAGCGTATCTATCTAAGTAAAAATAGATAGATAATAAATAATATTAGCCTAGATTAGCTAAAGCACTTTAATTAATGCATAAGGACTTATATAAAGGGCCCTTATTACCTCTTAATCCTTAATAGTTATAACAGCTATAAATTAACTAACTTTAATAAATACTATAAAGAATAAAGTATTATTACTCTTTATATACCTCCCTATTTATTATATAAGCTTTAGCCTCTTAATGTTAGGTGCTTTAGCCTAATAAAGTACTTATACAATAAGGAAATTAAGAAGATAATATAGATATAGATTTTATATATTACTAAGGATAACTTCTTTCCTACTTTTAAAGTAGCATTCTTTACCTTAATAGGTAAAAATAACATATAAGCTAGTTTTTAATAAGTAAGCCTTATACCTTTTAACCCTAAAGTAGTTCTTTCTTACTTAGATTTTAAGCTAAAGATACTAACACTATTAAACTTACAGCTAAGCAGCTAAGGCTCCTAGGACCTAAAGACACTAACTACAGCAGTAGAGGGTATATAAAGTGCTACCTCCCTTAAAAAGAAGATCTAAGTATATTAAGGTAGCTTACTAATACTAATATATAAAGTAATTAACTTCTAGACTAAAGGTATTAGTAAGTTAGCCTATAGGCTTACTATTATTAAGGCTAAGAACTATAAGCTTTACATAGGGATAGAGGTACTAAGTAAGCGCTAAAAGGTAAAAAAGACCTAACTACGTCTTAGAGGGTTACTTAATACTGCTAAAGTAGAGGTATTATAAGGAGAAAAGGATATAGTTAATACTAAAGGGGAAAATAACTATTAGAAGGAGGGTTATATAGAAGGTATTAAACTACATACGTAATAATATAGTAATTACAGAAAGTCTAAATATAACGTATAAACCTATAAAGTAGTTTAGAATAGTAATAAGGAAGAGGGTAATAAGTAGTTTTAATTAACTTTATACATTATAGTTAAATTAACTTTAACAAAATATAGAAGGGTTTAGGAAGGTAGGCGACTTACCCTAATAGGCGACTTACTATATAGGTATGTTATAATAGCTTAATAATCTAAAGAAGTATATTTTTAGGATATCTACCCTTAAGTTCCTTAGGTAATCTTATAATAATTATATAAGTTAACTTATTAGTAGCCTAAGTGTAAGCTTAGGTAATATCTTATACTTTATAATAACACCTAAAGGATATAATTAGAGTTATGCTAATTATAAGTAAGAGGTGTTAGCTTATTCTCTAGATTGTAGGCATCTAGGTAAGGAGTGCTTCCTTCTCTTAGTCCCTATAACCCTATATAATAAGTCTTAAATTCTTATATAGCTTAGTTAATAAGTTCTTAATCTCTTATACTATTTAAGTGCTGTAGATATAGATTCTATTATACCTATTTAGGTTATATAAGATAAAGGTAAATACTTCTTAGTTAGTAAAGGTATTAATCTTAATTCTATCTAATTCTTTATATAGTACCCTTAGGGCTGTAATAATATTATTAAGTTAGAGTCTAACTGTAAGGTTATAGTAGTCTTTTTCTTATTATAATAAGTATATAATATGTATTTATAGCAATTATTATACAGTAGGTTTCTAGCCCTTCTTTAGTTATTATCTCTTTATTAGTTATTATTATAGGGTTAGCTATATAACACTAACTTCTAAGGTCTACCTATACCTATAAGTCTTCCTTTTAAAGGTATAGCTTTATGTATACTATATAAACCTATATAGGACTGTTTACTATCCTAACTGTAATAGTATATCCCTTAATACCTTTAATCTTATATAAGCTAGTTAAGCCTTTCTTTTCTCTCTATACTAATACTTTACTTCTAATAGAGAGGGAAAGTACCTTCTAGATATTAGGGCTATTCCTAATGTTAATTATATAATTAATCTTACTTTCTATAAAAATACTTTAATATAGTTTTATTAACTTTTAGACTGCCTCTACTCTTTATATAACGTCTAGTAATAGTAGTAAGTTTGTATTAATTTAGGGGTAGATCTTAAAAACAAGAAGGGTTAGTAAAATACTGTTTAGACTAGCAGTGTTATTTAGGGCTTTTATAGCTATCTAGAGAATTATTTTATTATCTATATTATAACTAATCTCTTAGTAGAGAATATTATATATATATCTAAGTAGTATATAGGCTAATTTAATCTTACTAACTACCTAATTATTATAGGCTTTACTATAGATAATAAGCATAAGCAGAGCCTACATATAGAACAACCTTTTGCTAACTACAGCCTACCTATTAGGCTGCTAGTTATCCCCTAGAGAGCAGCTAGAGTGTAGATTCTTCTATCTCCCCTCTTTAGTGTAGATATATTTAATTAAGGCACCCCTATTATTAACTAATAACAGCTCTACCCCTTATATATCTACACTTAACTAAACCTTAGCGTCTCTTTAGTGCTTTATTAATCTACTGTATACCTATACTATAGACGCCCTAACTAACTAAGAGGTCTTAGAGGTCTAGATTGCTATAGCAGTAACTACTACAGTAGGTCCCCTCTAGTAAAGAATTATTAAGCTTACTAATAAACTATTAAGGTAGATTAAGACTATATCTATAACTAGGAATATAACCCTAAGCTATACTACTAGTAGGCCTCTAGTAGTCTCCTATAAGACTATCTAATATAAATCCCTACCTAACCTATTAAAGTTCTTAAGTAAGAAAAGTAAATATACTAGCTAAGCCTAATAGATAAAAAATAAAATTACTATAGACTAGTAGTTCTACTAATTTAAAGGAGAAATCTAGTACCTAATAAACTTCTACCTAAAAACTAATTCCTAGTAGGTAGTTACTACCTTTTACATCCTAGAAGGTAATAGTAGTATATATAACCCTAAAGACTTTATAGTATACCTTAACTAAATATATAAGGACCTAAACACCTAGTTCTATACTACTATATTACTATACACCCTCTACTAGAGAGAGAATTAGTCTTTCTTTAACTTCCTACTAAAGTAAGAGAGAGTCCTAGCTAAAGCTAATAGAGGTAGCTAAGTAGATAATATAAAAATTACCCTTCTTAAAGAAGCCTTAAAGCTTAGTCTATAGAGAAGCTTAGTAGTAGTTAACCTATTAGCAGACTATAGTAGTTAGCTTATAAAAGTCTAGACTATATTAAAGAAGCTAGACTATATAAACTTCTATAGGCTAAAGTATCTAATAACTACTTAAGTTAACTATAATAGAGATATTTAGATAATAAATACTATTAAGGCCTATAAGGTTAAAGCCTTAAAGGACTATAACTTCTTTAGTAAAGAGGAAATATAATATTACTACTATTACTATAAAAGAGGCTACCTAAAGTAGGGTTACCTAAAGCATACTAAAGCTAAGACCCTCTAAGTATTTAAAGCTATAAAAGCTATAGTACTACCCTAACTACTAGCGTCTACCTACTCTAATAAAGAGGTTAACTAATTAACTAAAAACATAGACTTAAAAAAAGAGTAGCTTAGGTGTAAAGTTAGGTACCTAAGCCTACTAGAGAGAAATAAGAGAGGTAGAAGGTATTTAAAAAGAAGGGCTATATAGAGAGCTTATTAGCTTTAATTATAGTATAAATTAATAAAGAATATATTATAGAAGCCCTATTAGATACTAAGTGTAATACCTATATTATAGTAAATTATATTTTTACTTATTCTCTCTACTTACTGCTTATAGACTAAACTAAATATACACTTAGTGCCTTTACTAATAGGAGTGTAATAGTCTACACCTAAAGGGTAGCTACTCTCTATCTAGAGGTAAGTAGTTATATATAGACTATTTATATATATATTATTAATAGTCTAAATAAAGATATATTCCTTGGAAAACTATAAATAAAGACTAACTATATAGTATATAACATAGAGAAGTAACTAGTCTACTATAGTATAGAATAAGTAAGAGCCTACCTTACTACCTAGAAGAAGCTAATATAACTATAAGAGATTTACTTTACTTAGTTCTTATTAGCTTTATTATTTATAGTAGTATGCTAGTAAGTTACCTAAGAGAAGCTACCCTCTAAGGAAGTAGCAGTATAAGTAATATCTATTAGCCTAAAGAATATTAAGATAGTATTAAGGCCTAAAAAGCCTATAAATCTTAATAAAAGAATACTAATAGCTTTTTTAGAGAAATTCTACTTATTATTTAATTTAGTAAAGGTAAATCCCTTACTACCTTTTTAACTAGGTATTAACTATAAGATTAACTTAGAAAAGAGGCTAGATAGTAAGAAGCTAATACTTCCTTAGGGACCTCTATATAATATATCTTATAAAAAGCTTCTTATCCTAAAGAAGACCTTAGAGGACCTCTTAGATAAAGGCTTTATATATACTAGCAGCTTTACTACTAGGGCGTTAATACTTTTTATAAAGAAACTATAGAGGAGACTTTACTTCTATATTAATTACTATATACTTAACCTTAATATAAAGAAAAACTACTATATACTACCCCTAATATTAAAGACTCTTTAGAGGGTAGCTACTACTAAGTAGTACACTAAGCTAGATATTATTACTTTATTCTATAAGATTTAGGTTATAAAAAGGTATAAAGAAAAAATAGCTTTCTATATAAGATATAGCCTATTTAAGTAGCTAGTTACCCTTTTTAGCCTTACTAAAGCGTTAGTAACCTTCTAGTAGTATATTAACATTATTCTCTAGAAATACCTTAATAACTTTATTATAATGTATCTTAATAATATACTTATCTATATAAGTAGCTTTAGAAAGAATTATATAGAGAAGGTATACTAAGTGCTATATACCTTAGGAGTAGTTAGTCTTAACTTAGACCCTAATAAGTGTAAATTTATAGTTACTACTATAAAATATATAGGCTTTATTATTAATATAGGGTAAGACCTATCCTATAACTTAGATAAGGTTAAAGCTATTATTAAGTAGCTAGCGCCTACTAGCATAAAGGAGGTATAAAGTTTCTTAGGATTTATAAATTACTACTACACTTTCCTTCTAAACTACATAGCACTTATAGAACCCTTAACAGCCCTTATAAAGAAGAGGGTAACCTTCTAGTAGTCACTAGTAGAAGATATAGCCTTCTAATACTTAAAAAAGCTTTTTATAAAATAACTAATACTTTACTAGTTTAACTTGAGTACTTTTACTACTATAGAGACTAACTACTCTAGCTATATCTTAAGGAGGGTAATATCTTAAGAAGATAAGAATAAGAATACCTATGTAGTAGCTTATTACTTATAAAAGCTTATACCTATATAATATAACTACTTAATATATAATAAAGAGTTATTAGCTATACTAATATACCTTTAGGTATATAGGTTATTATAGACTAGCTAGGTAAAAGTATTATACTAGAAGATATAAAGATAATAAAAGTAAAGGCCTATATAAAGCGCTTTATAAAGATCTTTTATACTACCTATAGAATACTAAAGACTATAGTTAGTAATAAGGGAAGTAACTAGACTAGCTACTTCTAAAGGTATTTCTATAAGCTTACTAGTACCTAGCAGCTGCTTAGCACCTCCTTTTATTTTTAAATAAATAGCAGCACTAAGCAGTTTAATTAGGAGATCTAAGCTATCCTCTAGATAGTTATATACTTTACTTAAGATAACTAAGATAGACACTTACTAGCTACCTAGCTAACGCTTAATAACTAAACTACTACTACTATAGAGTTTAACCTCTTCTTTCTTAATTATAGGTTCTATATAGACTTATTTCTTATAGTAGATATATAACTAAAGGATAGCTAAAAAGTAGTTACTACTAAGCTAGTATAACGCTAGAAAGATATTCTTTATATAGTATAAGCTATAATAATAGTAGCTAAATATAACTAAGAGAAGTTAGTAAACTACTACTACAGCCCTATAGAGAGATACTAAATAAGAGATATAGTCTAGCTATTCTTAGCTAATATAACTACACTTAGACTCTTAAGAAAGCTTAATTAGCTATACTATAAGTATAAGGTTATAAGGATTATCTCCTCTAATATAGTAGAGCTAGATATATAAAGAGAAGTATATAAGGTCTTTAATATTAACTTACTTTATAGAGTATTTAGTAACTCTTTACCTAAGCAGTAGGTAAATAACTTCTACTTACTACTAGTTACTTATATAGAAGGTAAGCCTAAATAGGGTATAAAAAAGATTTTAGCTATAAGAAAGTATAAAGGTAATACTAAAGTGTAGTAGGCACTTATTAAATAGGTTAGGTATAGTAAACCTACCTAGAAACCCTTAGACTAAGTTAAGAATACTAAAGCTATAGAGAAGTATAAGTAAGCTACTAAGGGGGTATTAAGGCCTAAGGGGGGAGATACTATTATAGGCTTTACTATAGAAGATAAGTATAGGTAGAGCTTATATATAGAATAACCTTTTACTAACTATAGCCTAACTAGTAGGCCTTTAGTTAACCCCTAAAGAGCAGCTATCCTATAGATTCTTCTCTTTTCCCCTCTTTAGTATAAATATATTTAATTAAGGCACCCCTATTATAACTAATAATAGCACTATCCCTTATAAGAGGGCACTTTAGGTATGCTAAAGGGTGTATAGAGATAGAAGTTATTAGCCTAATTTAGCTTAGTTACTTAGTAATTAACAGAGGGACTACTGCAGGCTTTACCTTAGGCAGTAGGCTTTATAGAGGCCTTAGGCACCTAGAAAAGGGGTTACTAAGGGCCTAGTTAGGCAGTAAGGCTAGGCAAAAGGGTAATATAATAGTTACACTTATATATGCAGTTAGATACATATATAACGTATAATATACATAATATTAACCTATTACTTTTACCTCTATTAATTTAATAGTTACATACACAGTTAGATATATATATAACGCATAATATACATAATATTAACCTATTACTATTACCTCTATTAATTTAACACCTATTACTATTACCCCTATTAATTTAATAATTTCTACTAAACCAGTTTTAGACCATAAAAACTAAGGTTAAGGATCTAGCAACCTAATTCTTAGACAGCTAAGACAATAGAACGGTTTCTATTAAATTAATAGGGGTAATAGTAATAGGTTAATATTACGTATATTATGCGTTATGTGTGTATCTAACTGTGTGTGTAACTGTAACTATTACGTTACCCTTACGCCTAGCCTTACTGCCTAACTTAGCCCTTAGTAACCTCTTTTCTAGGTGCCTAAGGCCTCTATAAAGCCTACTGCCTAGGGTAAAGCCTGTAATACTCCCTCTAATATTTACTAAGCAACTAGGCTAAATTAGGCTAATAACTCCTATCTCTATACACCCTTTCTAGCGTATATAAAGTGCCCTCTGTAGGACCCTCTAATTTAATACGCCCCCTTAGGGAAGGCCTTCTTATAGGCCTTTACAGCTTACAGCTGTAAAAGGTAAAGCCTTTACTTTATAATACCCTATGTAAAAGGCGCTTAGAAAGGGCTTTCCTATAATCTATAGTGCTTATAAGGCACTAACGCGTAGGAGATTATAAGTCTCCTCTACAGCCTATACATCTTTCTTTATTATCTATACTTCTAGGTAAGCCTTATCTTTAGTAAGCTCTTACGCTTAGTTATACTTAAGAAATACCTTCTTATTAGTTATATTTATCTATTATAAGAAAGCCTTATGCTTTAATAGGTTAAAGGCCTTAGTAAGTCTATCTGCTATAAGCTCTATAGATAGTATATATGTAACGTTAATATACTACTAAGTAACCTCCTATTATAACTAGTAGTTATAAATATCTATATAATGTAACTTTATATAAAGCTTTAAGAGCTTCTTAGTTATAAGATTAACAGTCTATTAATTATTATATTATATCTATATTCTTATAGGCTAAGGCGCTTTTAATGTATACGTTAAGTGCTAGCTGCGCTCTATAGGGAGCTATACTTATAAGCATAATATTAATTAGCTAGTAAAAAGGGCTTCCTTAGCTGCTTATAAGAGCGCTAGAAGCTCTACCTTAGTAGTTAATATAGTAATAGTATCTTACTTATTAGCCTGCTAGGTAATAAGGCCTCTAAAAAGCTTTATTATAAAGGCTTAGAAGCTCTTACAGTTAAGTAAGTTATTTATAAAGCTTACATTAGAGGTAACCTCTAAGGCGTCTTTATTACTACTAGGCTTAATACTAAATTAAAGGTAGAGGTAACATATATAATAAAGATATAATAGTATGTAGTTAGCAGCCTTCTAGTAGGCTTTACTTAGGTTCTAATTAAACCTTATAAGCCTGCTTACTATAAAAGTAATATTAGAGCGTATTATAACAGCAGCATAAAGAATTATACTAACCTTCTACTAGTATCTATTTATCTTATAATATATTATATTATTAGCATACAGCAGAAGCTCTTCCTTTATTATAGAGGTGAATTTATATATATTATCTATAATATTAGCGCGTGTAGGGAGTAGTTTTATAGCCTTCTCTATATATACTGCTTATAAGAGCTAGAGTCTCCTGCTTATGCAGTTATATAGGACTTTAAGGCCTAGAAACTACTAGAGCTCCTAGCCTTCTTTAAGGTAATACTTTACTTAGAGGGCGTTTAGCTCCTTAATTACTACGCGCTTATAGACCTTTAGAAACGCTAATATATAGTTATTAACGTAAAAAAAGAATATAATCTAGCCTTTTTACTAGCAGCAGTCTTTACCTATAATACGTTAAAAGCCTTATATAATAAGTCCTACTTTAAAGTGCTGTTACTAGAGGAGGGGTAATTAGTATAAACTATAGAGGGCTTTCTAAAGGCGTATAATAACGCCTTTCTTATAATAACCTAGTAGTAACTCTATATACACCTCCTTATTAATATCTATATAAACAAACATATTAATAGCGTTATATTAGAGTAACTCTAAGTTAAAGCAGGCAGCTAGGGCTATTAATATTTAGAAGGATATACCTACTAATATAGCTATATACGTATTATATAAGTCTTTTACCTATTAGTTACTATATATAATAAGCCTTACCTTTACCTTTATAAGGCAGCTATACTTATTAAGGTTATATATATAGACCTATATATAGTTAAGAATCTAATTACTATAAGTAGAGCTTTTAGGAACTTCCCTCTATAACCTTAACGTCTTATAGCTATAAAGATAGCTCATTTTAGCCTCCTTAAAAGCATCTTTAAAAGGGTAGTTTACTAGCTAACTATATAATATAAAAAGGGGAGGTAGGTGTTTCTAATAGGTGCCTATTAAAAAGGCTGCTCTACTGCTTCTTACAGTAAGCCTATTAGCTGCCTCCTGCTTCTAGCCTACGTTAGGCTACACGCTAGGGGTACCTAGTTACGCTTTTAGCTCTATTACAGGCGCACCTAGTAGACCTACACTTACTAGCAAAATAGGGTAATTAGCCCTCTCTTACAGCGTATAAGTGCTATCTAGTTGTTTCTACTTAGCTTTAATATATAAGTATTACTTTTAGTAGGAGTAACCTATTAGAAATATAGCCTTAAAAGATTATCTTAGCAGCTTACACTTAAGGGTTACGTTTATAGCTCCTTTAAGCACTTATAATTATTATTCTTAAGATTAAGATCCTTCTTTCTGCCCCTTTATATTAAGTATATCTCTAAGGGTAGTTATAAATAAGGCCCTTAGGGGTAGTATTATTAGTAGTATTATTAATATAAACCTTACTTTAGTATAGGGTAATAGAGGGGCTAGCCCTTTATAGTTATAATTTAAAGGGTCTTTAGTTTTATAGCTATAAAGAGTTAAGCTATTAGGGCTTTCTACCCCCTTAGCATAGTTAGTATGTTCTTAGATCTTATTAGCTTTTTTATCTACTGCATACATAAAGCTTCTTTCCTACGCCTCTTAGCGTATAAGACGCTTAATTATAGTAGCTATTTCCTATAGATTGCTTTTATATACGTTATTAGTAAGCTTTATAATATTACTATTAAAGGTAACCTTCTTATTAAAAATAACGTCCTATATAGTGAAAACTTTACTATAGGTAGGGCTCTATATCTAATATAAGTTACTTAAGCTGTAGCCTATAAGATAGCTAATCTAAGCCCTTAGGGCTAGTTATTAGCGTTAATTACAGTAGAGTTAGGCGTTAGCAGTAAGTATATACGCTTTATAACTATATATATATAGGTAAGAAAGGTCTAGCTAAGTATACGCTACGTTAGCTTTACTCTAGAAGTGCTTATACTACAGTTAGTATAGGGTTTTCTAACTACATAATGCTTATAGTATGCAGTTATAAAGGTAGGTAGCTACTATATAGACCTCTAGCTAAAGGACGTTTAGTAGGTATATATTAATTACTATACTATATACCTTTTGTTTAATAACTGCAGTAATATGCTTTATAGCTCTATTTTACGCTTAGGTATTTAGGGCGCTTACCTTAAGGCGTATACTATATACCTCTATTACATCTATAATATTTAAGTAGCGTAGAAGCTTATTATTAGTCTTAATAACCTTTACCTAACAGTTATATTATACTTCTAATAGGGTAAGAAAGTCTATAAGCATAGTAAGCAGTATCTTAGTAGTCCTTTAGTATAGGTAGAAATCCTATATATAACTACTACTATAGTTAGAAATTATTATATAAGATATATACCCTATGTAACTAACCTTTAGGTTATAGAAGTTAATTACTAAGTAGTCGCTAGGCTCTATATAGATTATAGATTTATATAGGCTGCGCCTAGCTAAACAGTAGGCTTTACCTTTTATATAGGTATTACAGTTAATAATATAAATCTTATGATTATTAGAGCCCTTAAGACGCACTCTATAAGCTGTATTAACAATCCTCTTAATTACTTTAGGGCCTAAGTAACCTAGCCTGTAGTGCTAAGTAAATAGGCTGCTAAGAATTAGTTTCTTATACGTCTTTATAGTGTATTTATTTTGTTAGCGTAATTAGGGCGCTTTATCTAAGCCTATAGGAGGTATAGGCATAGCAGCAGCTAAAGCAGCCTCTACCTTAAAGGGCCTATAGTTAAGGACCTATTAGTTATAAATATTATTAAGGTAAGCTATAAAGGACCTATCTACCTTTTGCAGGCAGTTATTTCTAGGGCTTATATTCTACTAAATACCTTATTACTTTAGCTTCTTAAAGGACACTAAGTTAGCTGTAAGGCTAGGGTAAAAGGTAACATTATATAGGGTCAGCCTTATAATAGTACCTATATACCCCCTAAGCCTAATTTATATAGTGCTATATACTTTAATAGGTAGTTACTATAAGCTAGCCTATAGGAAATTACCTACTAGTATAGCCCTTATTATCTTAAACTATAAAGGCTTATTAAAAATATATACTATTAAGCCTAAGTCTAATATTGCTAAGTAAGCTAGGTAATAAAGGCTTTTTGTAGTATAAAAGGAGGCTAGCGTAATCTTTCCCCTATATCTACTATATAGTTAGTTATTCTTAATAGTTACTACCCTTACCTCTTATAGGCGTTTAGTAAGCTTTAGGTTATATTATATATACTCTTTAATTATAGCTTTTACTGCTTTACTTTACTACTACCCTTTAGGGCGTGTATAAGAAAGGGCGTACTAGTAGTAGTTAATATAGTGCCTTAAGGTAAAGTAAAGCTAGCAGCTTATATATTTTAAAAGTAGTATCTCTACTACGCTTATACTTAACCTCTCTTACTTAGGTAGTATACTTTACTCTTATAAAGGCGCTAGAGGCCTTAATAATAATAAAGATTACTTATAGAGTGCGCTTAGCTTATAAGATTATATCTGCTAGCAGCCTCTATAGCTATAATTCCTACTGCTATAGTTTCTATTATTTTAATTTCTATAGTTACCTTTAGGGTTCTTATAACCTATATTAGTTAGGCTAAAGGCGCTATATATAGCCTTTTGCCTAATAAGCGTATTACTAAGGAGCTTTATTACCTCTTATATATTACTTATTATTATAGAGATTATAAAATCCCCTTTCTTAGCGTCCTTCTTACTTTACTATAGGTAGGTAAATACCTATTAGGTAAAGTAACTAGTTAAAAGGGCTTTTATAATATCCTAAAACTAATACTTTAAGTGTTATACGTTAGGGACTTTATTAGCCTTTATATTATAAAGGGTGCTTTCCTATATAAGAAGCTATTTCTTAAGCTCCTTTACGTTAGTAAGGTAATTCTAGATACCTTTATAAAGAATTCTTTTGTATTTTATCTACACCTTATTATGTCTTTCTTCTAGGCGCTTAGTAATATAATTCTTAAGCTCCTTTACCTATTAGTTAAGGTGCTTATCTAGTTT
>NWBT01000046.1:971778-987456 GCA_003386485.1 Colletotrichum lentis
CCCCCCCCACGAGTCACGACTCGACCTGCAGACGCACGGGAGTTTTACTGCTTGGAAGACAAATCCGCACTTGACTTTTTCGGCATCAACCGAACAGTACGACGCTTGGAGGCAATCCGTGTGCCAGAAGCTGGGACGGCAGCTGGACCTTGCTCAACTTTGAAGGACTTGGGACGAAAATTAGACAGCGCCGATCTCATCGCCAGAGCCAAGCCAAGCCTCACCCACGGCTGCCACGCACCGATACTCTTGAAAGCCATCTTGGTTGACACAACACATCCAATCCAACGGATCTATCACTCGACCTGAACGCTTTACGTTCGCAGCTTCTGTCCCAATCCCCCTGCGCTTGACTCGCTGGATTGTGGTTCAATCTTAAAAAAAAACCTCCCCGTGCCAGCACTTGTTTGTTTTGGGACACCCGTAATCAGGTCGAATACCTTCCCTCGATCGCTTCCGCCGTCTCCGCATTCCAAGGCCTTGTATTGACTTGCGGCGACCGACAGCAGCACATCTACATCCCTCGCTCCCCTTCTGCTCTTTGCTCTTTTACCCGTCTTCAATTATCAAACCTATCCAACTCACTAGGACATACTGTTTGACGCCTCGTCAAATCCGCCACAATGTGTAAGTCCCACCCAGCAGCTCTGGTAGTCATGTTGCATGATCTGAACGTCGTCCAGCTGGTCTTTCGACTACTATTATGCCCTTTGCGGACTTGCCGGCCTGCGCTCAAAAATGTGGCCCGCTCTACGATGCCAACGGTGCATGCGTGCCCCCCGCCGTCCCGGCCGCCGATGGCAACGTCTACAACGCATGCTTCTGCAGTCAGGCCGTCCTGCAACCCTTCAAGACGGCCGCCACCGGCGTGTGTGACGCCGCAGCCTGTGATGCTGCCGGCTTCAGCAGCATTCAGGGATGGTACACCTCATTCTGCAACTCCGTCGCAGGCGGCGCTGCCACCCAGGCATCCTCCTCGCCGGGTTCCTCCGCGACGAGCGGGTCATCGAGAGGGTCCGGGTCTTCCAACAGCGGGAACGGTGGCGACTGGTAAGCCTGCCCAAAGTTCATCGTTCGACGCTCTACCGTCAGTGACTGACAATTTCTCTTATTCTCTAGGCTCTCCAACCACTGGAAATGGGTCGTCATGCTCGTCATCCTAGTTGTCGCCATCGCTGGCATCTGGATCGGCGCCTGCATCTGGCGCCGACGCTACCTCCGCCGTAAGGATCGCATGTACGAGCTCGGCAAACACGCCCACAAGGGACCCAGCGGCATCATCGCCGGCTCCGGTGTCAACGTCAACCAGGCCGGCATCATGAACTCGCCCGGCCAGTTCATGCCAGGGCCCCCTTCTGCAGTCTACGACGAGAAGCCCCCCAGCGAGAGAAGGAAGTGGATCGTGAACGAGAGGACGTAGGCACTACGACCATCCCATCAAAAGAAGCGGTAGAGCCGCTTCCTTCTTCCATCACTAACCCACCAACGGCTTAACGAGACGGCGTTCATCTTTTTTCAAACGGCATTCGGTGTTTGGATATCCACACCCGTACAAACGCACACACATTGTTCTGCGCAAAGACTTGTTCTCTTCATTTATCTTTGCATTTTCCATCGTCATTTTATAGGAGTATGGCTGGAAACATGGGAAACCGCTATTGGATACGACGAAAGCATTTGCGGACAAACCACTCGCTCTCTCGCGCAACCAAAACCACACGAAGCAGCGCGGCGGGCAAAGGCCGACGACGAAGGTTGCAGCAAAGGAGAGACGGGACGGGAGAAAGGAGAACTAAGATACCNGAGCCCCCCCCCCCCCCAGGTCTGCCGGCCGGAGGTTTCTTTACAATCTGCCTGGAAGGCGAGAGGCACTCGTAGTCGGGCTTCGGTCGCGTTCCAAAAATGATAATCTTCTTACACAACCCGTCGGTCCACCATGGTCGAAATGCGTCTGTCCTGGATTGGGAGGCATCTGTGTCACAATCAAATAAGTGGTTGGTTACTTACTGTGTGCCCTCGATAAACATCGATGGTCACGAATAATAGGCATGCCCTATCCGAGCGGGTCGATCAAAACCGATGGCCGTCCGGGCGCCGAGGTCCCCTGTACCTACCTACCTACCTAATGCCTGGCCATTGGCGCATGCAGCGTCGTCATGTGATGGGAGCAACGACGAAGGGCCTGCCTGCTCGGCTGGTTCAACACCATAACATCAAAGTCGGCAAGCAGATAAGCTCTGAGCCGTACGTAATAGGTTGTTATTAATGCCTTCTATCTATATACCATCTGAAACCCCAAGCCGTATCCCTCATCCAAAAGGTGAACCAATGACCTTTATTCAGCTTTTCGCCTGTTCCATGCCTTCTTCTCTGCATCCCCCTTTTTGAAACTCTCAAACCGTCTCACCATCCTGAAAACGTTACCCAGTGGGAGCTATTAGTTTTGACGACGACGAATCGTTTACTTGGTCCTTACAGGTAAGGCAATCTTGGCCTTGTCGCTCTGCTCTTCGGCAGCATCCATATACAAGTCGATCAAGCAGCCAGCGGACCATGCTTGCGTGGGGCACTGATCGTGTTAGCACCTTGTTCGTTCACCTGTCGGCGGCATATTGGATCAACTTGCCGAGTCGGGACAGTCCTCGCCATCCTTCTGCGTGAGCTCGGCCAACCCTGCCCAAGCACTCTCCCGGATCATCTGCTTGCAGCCCATCAGTCTCCGCGTGACCTGCTGGAAGGCTTCGATACGCCCGGCCTCGGATCCCCTCCTCGCGAGGTCGAACTTCAGCAGGGCACGGAGGAAAAAGCCCGTCGGCCACAACCACTCCGGACCCTGGTGGTAGTTGCGTCCCTTGCTCGTGGCGAAGTCGTCGCTGTCTTCGCTGTTGCGGTAGTACGGTCTGTAGTTGAGGTCCGCAGGGTCTAGGGTTGCCATGCCCGTAGGGCCGCGGATGGTCTTGTCGGCAACTAAGAGGGCGTGCAGAGCATGCTCGGGATCGAAGAGCTCCGGGGCCGCGCACATGGCGATGGGGAAGTTGGCGCGCAACTGATAATCCTCGTACTCCTTGCCAGACTTGTACAGGTCCTTGTAGATGCCACGGCGGTTGATGACCTTGGGGTTGACGTCGTACTTGGAATCTTCCTCGGGGGTCAGAGGAACGTAGTAACAACGCTCAAAGTTTGCGCGGATGAGGCCGGCCCAGTCCTTGAGGGAGATGGAGGAGTCGTCTGCCTTCTTCACTGAGGAGTACTGGTACTTGCCCTCCGAGTGGAGGGAAGCCAGCCACTTGAGGGTGCTGTAGAGGAGACCTGTGATCTCGATGGCAGCGCCGTCGCGGGGTGTGCCGGGAACGCCCTTGGAGCCGGCGCGTTCGCTCTCGCCCATCTTGTCCATCCACGTACCGCAGTTGTGCTGGTTACCGCCAAAGATGATGCCCGTCTCCCAATCAGGCTTGATGGAGATGTTGAATCCCTCGTCGCTCATCTGGGAGTCGATCGACGGGCCGGCGTTGGCCTCGCGGAAAGACATGCCCGAGGCGTGTCTCTGGAGAGCCTCCTGAATGACGTCCTCAATCGTGCTCTCCTGGGAATAGGCACGGGAGTCCTCGACGTCGAACCAGGTGTCGTCGTAGGGGAGAAAGCGTCGCTTGACCTTCTCTTTGAAGAGATCCAATCCGTTGGGGGCGAACTTGGTGTAGTCCTGAATGCACTGAAGGAAGAACCAGATAGAGTCGCGAGAGTTGTAACGAGGGAGCGCTCCGCTGCTAAGCAAGTTGGGAATCATGCCATGCTTCAAGACGCTGGCGAAGGCAAGGATGTGCTCCTTGGCCTCGTCAAAGCGGCCAGTGCCGAGGTAGAGACCTCGGAGCGAGATGAAAACGTCTCGTCCCCAACACCTCGCCCATTCGACAGCAAAGTGAGGCAGGCCGGCCGCCAACGAGGGCACCAGCTTCTTCGGCCACAGGGACGCAGACTTCACCAGGCCAGTCTCTTGTACACTTACCATTGCGAGGCTCTGCAGGAACCACTGCCCTTCGCGAACATTTTCATTCATGAGTTCGAGGCCGCGCTCCCACGAGGCGTTGTACAGTGTTCGCAACACGAGGCCGAAGTATCTCGGCAGCAAAAAGCTGGGGATCTTCCGGATGGCATCGAAGCGCTCCTTCAACCATACAGCAGGCTTCTCGAGACGGTCAAATTCGGCAGTTTTGCTAATGCGTTCCAGCCGTCCAACGATGTAGTCAAGGGCCCACTGGCCATCGCGGAGGTTCTGGCACAGAGGGTGGGCGAGGTTGTTGTCGCGGACGATGTCCTTGAGGAGACTCCACCAGCCCTGAAGACCAGCATAGACGAGCTTGCCGTGCCCGGGAATGTCGTAGCAGCCGTCCTTGCCGCCGCTACCGTCGCGCTCCTCGGCCTCGCATCGGTAGAGCAGGAAGTTGAGGTCGACAAGGTTCAGGTTCTCCACCGCGGACCTGGCGCCTGAGGTGACATAGTTGTCCAGGCCCGACGAGTGTTCGGCAGCCGGGATCCATGTCTCGAAAAGAGCGATGCTGCCGGGGGGGAACTTGTCACGAACGGTAATGATGGTATCGTCACCCTTGACCTCCATGCGAACGCCCGGGACGTCGACGACACGACTCGGCAAGCCGCGCAGAAGCTTCTTGTCATCCAGGACCTCCTTCCTGGCCTCGTCTCCGGCGTCAACCTCCAGCATCCAGCTGCCAAGATGGCGAGCTTTTGTGCCGCCCAGATGAACAGCGTTGAAAGCACCGTTGCCGTTACCGTAGCCAGGGAAGGCGGTGTGCGCGATGAGGAAGTAGCCCTTTCGTGACTCGGGGTGGACCCTGTGGACAGTGATGTACTGATCCTCGTGGTGAATATGAGTCTCGTCGTATCCATCCTTGCCCATCAGGGTATGGATCTGGTTCAGGAGCTTCTTGATGCCGCCTATGCCGTTCCGGCCACCGCCGACCTTGACCGGCTTGGAAGAGGACTCTGAGGTGTACAGTCTGGTCTCGTTGACGAGGTCGACTAGCTTGGGGTAGATCTCGTCGTAGCCCATGACACTGCCGGTGGCACTAGCGCACATGTTCACGAGAGCGGCGTTGGGGAGGGTGTCACGCGCGTCGCGCTTCTGAGCCGGGGTCTCGTTGTCATGGGTGCAGTCCATAAAGAGCGCCTGGACGGGCACCGGCTTGATCCTCCGGATGATCTCGCGCGAAGACGGGCTGCTTCCGTTGAGCATGTCGCCGCCTTCGATAGACGGGCTCATGGGGCTCATGGGCGACTTGGAATCGGCCTTGGAAATTTCGTCCACCTCGAAGCTGCCAATGGGGCGACCGCCGTGTTTGTGGACCAAGCGACTCAGCTCGCCGGTGCTCCAGGCCTGCATGGCCTCGCGGATCAACGCACTCAGGCCCAGCCTCTTGACGAAGACATAGTCCATCTCCTCGGAGCCAGTGAACAGCTCGGCGACAACGTACAAGTCCGGGCGGACACGGCGCGCCTCGTCGAGGATGTGCTCGGCCACATGGAGCGGGGTGGAGTGGCAGTTGTCAATGCGGAAGCCAGCAAAGTACTTGGCCAGCATGCGAGCATACTTGGTCATGTAGTCCCACAGGAACTGGCTGTCGGACGGACCGTTGCCGTAGCGGAGCTTGACGCAGTCTCCCCAAACAATGACTTCACGTCTGAGGTAAACACGAGAATCGGGACCAGCATGATCAATGAGGGCATTGCCACCCCAGACCCAGCCGTTGTTCACGAGGACGTTCTCCTCGGGCTTGTTCTTGGCGGTCGTGTCGTTCTTGGGCAAGCGGGTGAAGTAGGTCTCGATGAGAGGGAATTCCTTGTTGATGGGACCCATGCGCGGGCCATGCTCGTCGAGACGGCAGTATTTGATGCGGTTGAACAGCTGCTGCAGGATCTCGCCAATCTCGGTATCGTACTCCTTGTAGAAAGGCAGGTTGATTTCGTCAAAGAGGGACACGAGCTTGGACCTGGCCGCTGCTTTGGTCGGCGTGGAGCCCTTCTCGCCCTCGTAGCGTCCGAAAATGACCGAGAGGAGTCCGGAGGCGGCCTCGGGATCGACCGTCTTCCGGAATCGCTCACCCATGCGGTCGGCGCCCCGCAGACCGTGTTCGATGAGGAACTGGGCATGGTCCTTCTGAGAGGCGTCCTTCAGGCCGGCAACAGATGCGCCACCGGCAGCGTCTTCGGGCGAGATGGTACGGCCAGCAACCCAAGCTTCCAAGGCGGCATCGACGTCGCGCTCAACGTCAATGGCGTAGTATTCCCACAGGCGAATTTCTGAAATGACGTACTTCTTGATGACGTCCATGATCTTGATCAGGTCCTCGTCGCTCTTCACCTCGGTGGGGAGACCGAACTTCTCGAGATTGTCACTGAGCTCCAGCAGCTTCGTGTCCAACAGCCAGGCCGACTCCAGCCAAGGGGCCGTCACCAGGTTGTATCCAGCCTCGGGGTGGTCCTGCAGCCAAGCGCTGTTGTGGGCCGTGTGGTTGAGGACGATGTCGGTCAAACTCAGCATGGAGTACTGCTTCTCCAGGCTCTCGACGAGGCCCCGGACGTCTTTCTCGCCGGCGGGGAAGCAGTCGGGGTCCCAGCCCAACTGGTCGTACAGGCTGTATGGGGAGTTGGAGGCGCCGCGGACCTGCAGCGGGGTGAAATGGATCATGTTGTAGCCGCGGTCGCTGATGCCGCGCAGGTGCTTCTCCCAGTCGGTCGGGTACTTGCCCATGAACTTGCTAATGACGGAAAAGATGGACAGAGCGGGCAGCGGCAGAGGGCGGCCGTCGAGGGTGAGGCGCGGGGCGACATCGATGTAGTAGAGGGGCGTCTTCTTGTTGGTAACTGCGGATGGGGATTGAGGAGTGGCGTCGAGCTCCTCGGCGAGGTCTGGCAGCTCGGCATAGGTAGTGTAGAAGGCGTAGGCGCCGGCCTGAAAGATGGGAACGGATATTTCAATGGTGCGATTGAAGTCGGGTTTCAGCCTGGGGAGGCGGATGAGCTCGAGGTCAAAGAATGTCACGACGCACACACACAGAGAGAGAGAGAGAGAGAGAGAGAGAGGCAGCGGCGGGCGGCCAGCCACGAATTGGATGGATCAATTACAGTTGGGGTCGCGGGGTAGATGGATGGGCAAGTAGATAGATAGGTAGGTAGCTATAGCTTACTTGAACTCGCGAAATTCGTGTCTGTGGAACTCGGCGCCCTGCTCTGGAATGTTGACCCACAAGCTGCCATGGCGACAGACGGACGAGGTGCCCTCGATGGCGAAGCGGATCGTCACGGGGTCGCTGGATTTCGGGGCGATGTAGACGTATTCACCGGCGACCTGTGGCGAGCCGTCGTCGTTGAGGGGGAGGAGGTATACTTCGTTGGATATCATGGTTTTCGGTATCATTTGCCTGGGTTGTAGGAGGCAACTTTGGTGCCCCGCGGACGGATCGGCGACGTGGGTAACAGCAACAGCAACAGGAGCAGGACGAGGGGAGGGGAGGGTGGGTGCGCTGGATGCGGAGACGAGTCCGGGCGAAACAATGGGCCGGGAGCTGGGGAGGGAGGCCGGGGGCGGCTGGGACCAGCAATTGATGAAGAGCGATGAGATGCGGTTGTTGGCGGACAGGCCGTGGTCTTGGAGGGTCAACGACTGGCGATAATTGTAACAGAAACTTGGGGAGAGAGAGAGAGGAGGTGCAGAAGAGCCCAAGGGGTGAGGTCCGGTAGATGGGGTGACGGGCCTAAGGATGTACAATGTACCAAGGTAGGTACGTGTGTGTATGTGTATGTGGGTAAGAGACAGAGGGAGGGAGGCAGGTAGCAGAAGAGGGAGGAACGAAGAGCATGAAGAGGAAGAGGAGGAGGAAGAGAGAGAGAGAAGGAAGAAAGAAAGAAAGAAAGAAAGGGAAACACGACGGAGGACGGTGACGATGCGCCGGACCGCGTGGAAGACTGAGACTACTCTACCTACCTACCTACTTTACCTTCCTTGCCTTACCTTGCTCTACCCAGTGACAACACGTCCAACCCAACCGTTTTCCCTCTCCCTTCTCCTTCTCCTAGCGCCTCCGTCCGTCAATCTCGCTTTCTCGGTCTCAGCCTGGCCGGCCAGCCAAGGTGATGAAAACATGGCCCGGTGGGGTGTCATGATACCACTGCTGCCATGCGCGTGCTAGGCGTTCGTACCTGAGCACTTACCTCTCCAGTGGCTGCCAGGAGGGGAGAGCTCCTTCGTACGAGGTTTCGCCGCGCATGTACCGTGTGTTAGGGACGTTAGATGGCATGTCGGCCGCAGACGGCATGAGGAAGAAGATTCACCCCATCTCTAGGTGCTCGCGGGATGGCTTGGCTGGCCCGAGCAGTAACAGCGGGAACAGAAGCAGCAACAGCAACAGCAACAGCAACAGCAAAAAAAAAAAAAAAGCAGCAATAACCTTGCTGACCTTAGCTCTGCAGGAGCTCTTGCTGTGCGAGTGGGTGTGACGGCACCAACAAGTCGCCAACAGGGGGGGGAGGGGGGAAGTCTCCAGCGAAAGAAACTCGGGAAACAGTGGTCACCACAGCGGGGGGGCAAGTACCCCTCCACCAGCCCTGTGCAGAGAAGATACAAGCAGCAGGGGCAACAAAGGGAAAGAAAGAAAAGAAAAAGTGTCAAGCTGCCAAATGGAATTGGCGCCCACAGCAAAACATGGGAAAGTCTGGCGGCGCCTGAACCGGATAGCTTCGCCGGGGTCAGCCAGGGGCGCTAATCCAAAGAGGGACTAGCACCTCGTCCTATGGGCCCCGCTCATCGCGATCCTCGAGCATCCAGACCATTGTTCGCATTGAAATTCCCGCTCTCTTGCCTGTCGAAATCCCGTATCCATTGACTGCCAGCTGTCCAACCGACCAGCTGTGTGTGAAATGAATCTTTCTCCTCCTCCTCCTCCTCCTCCTCCTCCTCCTTTTTTTTGTGTGCCTCCCCTTTCCCATCTCTTGTCCAACTCCCAGCAGGCATCCGACATCGTGAGGTGATGGTCACGCTGTTTCTTCTATTTGTCGCTTCCTGTCGCTGACTGAGACCTTTGCCGGCCTTGACTCGGTATCTGTCCCGCCCCAGTCTGGCCTGATTTTTTAACTAACACGCGTAGGCGTAGGGCGGATACCAAGAGAGCCTTTGCAGAGACGAGGACTTTTTATGCGTCCCGAAATGGTACGAAGAATATCCGTACCGTGTACATGAAATGGAGAATGGCCTGGCATCACAAAAGAGCTCCCATCCTGGCACATCAAGTGACGTCATGACGCTTCCTCCCGCATCAGCTCTAGCGGCTCAAGCCTTGCACAGACGCGGTTTCATGCCCCTCCCNCCCCCCCTGCAGATTTCCGGAAAGACAGCTCCAGTGCCCCATGAACTCATTCATTCAAAACAACTCGGCTTACTCACCAAACTGGTTCCTGAGCCGCCCGCCGCTCCGTTCATTGGCTTTCGGTGCCTGAACATCACCCGCCGCGGCGGGCGGCCGCATTTCCATTCCTCTGCTCCTCAGAAACGGCAGCGGCTGGAAACATCTGTATATGTAAGGCGCATATGTATCCGTATGTAAGTAATTATTCCTGTCCCCCCCCCCACCCCCGTGTCATCCGATTAGACATTACTTCTCGCCCGTCAATGCTGGGTGCGACGGAGCTGACACCGCTCTTTGCTCCCATGTCCCTCTTCTCCCGCCATGACGTTACTTCATGCAAGAGAGATCTTGTTAATGTCTCATCTCCCGGCCCCTGCACCCAAAGATGACTAGCTGCCTTCGACTAAGGCGCCCTGCGATGGGGTTGGGTTTGTCAATGACACGATACCAACTTAATTGAGGCGAGGGGCCCTCGACGGGCCACTGCTTTCATCTCGTGTTCCTAGAGAGGCATACCAGCTCACATGGCTAGAATAGTCTCGGTTGACCCGCTCGCCGATTTTGAATGTTCCGGGCCCTATTCAGTTTGGCCTCTACCGTAAAGAGAGGCCCGGAAGGTCCGCCGGCGACCTGAAAAAAACGACGGGCCCGCCGTTCATGCATCCCGGTTTCGCTTTTGAAGACACAATGGCTGCTGATCCGTCAGAGGTTGGTCAAACTGGGACGCGTTCGGTCCTGGATTCGAGAAGATCTACTGCGTCGTCAAGCGTCGAGATTCCCGTCAACGCAGAAGTTTCCATTCCCAAAGAATCCTTTTCCACGGGAATTGGGGAGAAGGAAGAAGGAAACAAACCGGGGTGCCCGTCTTTTCTGCTTCCGACTTTCTTGGGCACCTTCGCTGCCTCGCGGGATCAAAAGTGAGGCTCTCGCCCAATGGTCCGGCCTCGACGTACATTTGCCCCGTCATCTCCCGCAACTCGGCCGATAAAATTCAACCTTCCCTCTCTCCTTTCCATTTAGGAGGACTAAACCGTTATTGAGGCCTTCCTCAATTCATCGCCGAGGCGGGCAGGCGACGCGCTCCTACACGATAGGCTTCTCGTCTTGCAAGCACCAGGTTTCCCCTCGCCAGAGTCGAGTCCAAAGAATGGCCTACCCAGAGTTTGCGCTTTCATCTGTAACTTATCAAGGCGTTCGGTTTGATAGTTCCATCACATAACGCCTCCATTGATCCCACGGACACGAGGGCTCTAGATACTTTGAGGCGTACGTCGATCGGTACTCCTCATCCGGACAGCGTTCCCCGTTATGTGTAGGAGCACGAAACTTGGATTGGAGACTGAGCATCAATCAAGAGCTCACCGGGTGATCATTGTGCTTGGAAGTGTTGTGCTCTTGTTAGTCATGACTGTGGGTTCGATGCATACCGAGGTAGAGAGCAGCACCGCCTGTGGCCAACACTCTTCGATGGCACGCCACACCAGAATGATGAACATGATCGTTTTCGGGAACTTGACTTCTTCAGGATAGCAAGGCCATCCCCGCGACAAGATTCCGGATCGTTTCGTGCGGGGACACCGCCAGTGCTCGCGAGCTATTGCCTGTGTATGTCGAGTCTTGACAAAGAGACAGAGACATTCACATCGTACCTCCAGCGGCCCTTGGTCATGTTGAAGTATATGAAACAGACGACGGCTCAGCCAGAGCTGACCCCGACCGACTTCACGCAAGTACAAGTAGTCGGAGTCGGAAAGCTAGCTTGCTTGCCGACTCGCCTGCAAGCCCAGCACGCATAGAGAATCCAAGCGACAGGCGAGGCCTCGGTCTCGGTGCAGTTCATGCCGAGCGCTCTGCTCCCCACGAACGGCCCGGCCCGCCCTGCCCACCAAGTATTTCTTCCGGCGGCACTCATTCCCTAGTTCCCCGCCGTGATCTCTTAGCCTCTCAGAGTCTGGCCGACGACACTGGTCGGTGATATCAAGCGAAACCACTTCGTGGAGGAACAGTTTCTGACCGGCTTCCTCACGGTATGGGGCAGAGTGCGCCGAGGTGTTGTGCTCAAATACCAACACCGCCGTCCCGAGACGGCTGTGCCGGCGATACTGTTTGGCCGCATGTAAAAGGGATCTGCCTCTTGATGGCGGGGCGCACTTGAGTCGCTGAATAAAAATGGGCGCCACGTTGCTGTCTCTTGCAGACCGAGACCCCTGGAAGTACCGTACGGATGGTAGGTGGCGTGGCTAGACAGTATTCCCCTCGTTTGGATGTATATCACGACTCTGGGTACCTTGCAGCAGCGGCCGATCATTGACGCGACTGTACGCCACCTGCAGTAACGATTCACCGAAGACCTACTTGATGCGAGAAGAGGACGCTCCGATGGCCAGCACTGGACGTGAGCGGCCGGGTCGAATGTGAAAACCCTGTCCGTTCCGTAGATAACAGCTGATGGTGTCTACGATCCCTCATCCGGGACGGGTCTGGGGTCATGTCAGAAGAATAAGTTGGGTGGATCAAAGAGCAAGAGAGAGATGGCTGCGTGGATATTGTCCAGAAGCCGTCCACTCTGTCGGATATGGAGCATCAGCGTCACGCTATCACAGGCATAACTATTATCAGATGCTCCTCGGCAGGTCGACAGATTGCAGTTGACTCTGCCCAGCAAACGACAGGGCGTAAATGATGCATGGCGAGCGGAACGACGGAAGGACGCTGCGGCCGCGTCTTGCCTGATTCCGGGTCGGCGTTGACGTGAGATGTCGTGCCCCCGAAGAAAAACAGAGAAAGCCGCAGGCTTCCGGTTGCTTCACCCATGCGACGATCGGTACCGTGGGTCCAGGGCAGCGGGCGGCGGGCTCGACGGAGAATGAAACATTATGGAAGGGCATTTGGCATGTGACTCTCCGTCTGCCGCCAGGGGGTGAATCAGACGGCAGGATTGATTGGTAGCATTGCAGTGCACCGGGTCTGCGGTGTTCCCGCCAAGGAACCACTTTCCGGCATAGGATCTTGCTATGTGTTGCGGTACAGATACGCACAGAGATATCTGGAGGGAAAATATTCGTACCTTGGGTAGTAGACATGGGTGGGATTGGTATTGGTTGATAGGGCGGCAGGCACATCCGGAGTTGGCCAACTTGGGTTGTTGTTGTTGACTTTATCTTGTGACGAGCCGAGCCGAGCTGCCATCAAGTAAGGCAATGGGTGACACGAGATTCCGGGTGCAGAGGCAGATGGCCGTGCAAGTGCGACTTTTGCCTCGGCCAGTGGCCGGCGGCGGCCAAAGCGGAACGGAGAGCCCGGCCGAGGCATCCCGGGGATATGGTCGTGCCCGCCCCTACTCTGCACTTGCAGGGCAGACAGGAAAATAGGAAAAGAAAACCAAAAATAAAAGAATATTTACAAGGGAATGGGCCCGACTCGGCCTCAACCCCCTGGTGTTTTCGTTGAGCGACTATACCGGTTTCGGAAAGCGGTGACGACGTGTCGCCGCGACCCTGCCGGCTTGGACGTGCGTCATGCTGCTCTCAACACTGCCGTCGGGCAGGAGCACCCCGGTATTTTGGTCGAGCTGATTGCCGATTTGGACAGCGATTGGCAGGAGCTTTCCTCTCCCTGGACCGGGGAGGAGGAGAGGCTGCTTTTTGGTGGGTATTCCATAGAAACTTACTTATAGACAGAGACTGTAAAGTACCTCAAAGTACAGTTGGTTATAATAGCACCCTACCTACGGTACGGATACTCTATAGGAGTACGGATACATGTACGGATACACATGGACGACAGAGACATGGGTCATGTGGAGGGGGGGGAAAGGGCCACACCACTGCGCCGTTACGTTGTCTCTCTTTTTTTTTTTTCTGCCGTCTCTCTGCTGCTCATGTCGCGAGACCCCAAGAAAAACAAGACACCACATGTACTACACGACACACACACACACAAACACACACACACACCTCTGTCTGTCACCGAGGGAGGGGCCGATGCCGAAAGCACCTGTCTGGACCCTCCCTTTCCCCCGTATCCACGTCCCGTTCCCTTCCGTAGCTCGTACATAATAGATACATAAACTTCACTCCCCTTTCCCTTTTCCCATTGACACGACCTTTTCCATATACTTTCCGCTGTGCCCCATGCTCTTCGAATTGCGCCCTGTTGTTTCCATCGCCCGAAGCAGCTTTCCCATCCGACGTTTCAACTCTGCATCCACAATGGCTTTCCTCGGCCCCGAGAAGAAACACAAGGTGACGGTGGTCGGCTCCGGTAACTGGTACGCCCTGCCCCCCTCTATTCTACTGCTTGCTGGCCGGGACGACTTTTACTGACACCCAGATTAGGGGTTCGACCATCGCCAAGATCGTCGCCGAGAACACGGCCGCCTTCCCCGACCTCTTCGAGAAAGATGTTCACATGTGGGTGTTTGAAGAAGACGTCATCCTCGACGAGACGTCCCCCTACTACGACGCCTCCGTAGGCGACCGCCCTCAGAAGCTCACCGCCGTCATCAACAAGCACCACGAAAACACCAAATACCTGCCCGGCATCAGTCTACCCCGCAACATCGTCGCGAATCCCTCCCTCCAGGACGCCGTCAAGGACTCTAGCATCCTCATCTTCAACCTGCCCCACCAGTTTATCGGCAACGTCTGCAAGCAGCTGAGAGGCCACATTCTGCCCTTCGCCCGCGGCATCTCGTGCATCAAGGGCGTCAACGTCTCGGACGACGGCGTCTCCCTCTTCTCTGAGTGGATTGGGGACGGCCTCGGCATCTACTGTGGCGCCCTCTCCGGCGCAAACATCGCCTCCGAGATCGCCGCTGAGAAGTGGTCCGAGACCACAATCGCGTACGACCCGCCTCCCATGGACAACTCCCGCGCCCCGACTCCGCGCTCCAACTCCCCCAGCGGCACCCCCAGCGGCACCCCCACCAACGGCAACGGCATTGCGCCTCTGACCCCTGTCGACATGCAGCACAGGGACGCCCGCGGCCGTGCCTCTAAGACGAAGCTCACCCCCGTTCCCGCCGAGTACCCGCCTCTCGACCACCAGATCTTCAAGCAGCTTTTCCACCGTCCCTACTTCCACGTGCGCATGGTCTCTGACGTCGCCGGCGTCTCCCTTGGCGGCGCACTCAAGAACATCGTCGCCCTGGCTGCCGGCTTCGTCGACGGCCGCGGTTGGGGTGACAACGCAAAGGCCGCCATCATGCGCATCGGCCTGCTGGAGATGGTCAACTTTGGGAAGGAGTTCTTTGGCGAGACGGTCCACACCGGCACTTTCACCGAGGAGTCGGCCGGTGTCGCCGACCTGATCACATCGTGCAGCGGCGGCCGCAACTTCAAATGCGCAAAGATGGCCGTCGAGGAGGGCCTGAGCGTTCAGGATGTTGAGAAGCGGGAGCTCAACGGCCAGATGCTACAGGGCACGAGCACGGCGCAGGAGGTCAACAGCTTCCTCAAGGCGAGGGGTCTGGAGAAGAAGTACCCGCTCTTCACCGCCGTGCACGGCATCCTCGAGGGACGCTACAGCGTCGATGACATTCCTACCTTGGTGTCAGGCTCCGAGAACTAGGCGACTGGAGGCAGCGGATGGGGAGATGTTGTGGCATGAGAAGCATACGAATGATACGGAACAGTACTGTAGCTGGCGGTGCAAAGGATGTTGGGACGTTGTCCGCGCGTGGACGGTCGCCGGAGTACGGGTTTTTGTCTTTTTTTTTTTTCTTTCCGTCATCTCTTACATGAGATGAACATTGATATCCCTGGAGTGTACCACAGCGGCGTAGCTGTGGGAAAAGGAACAGACAGGTTAAGGGAATGATGACGTTGTTCTGGTCAACTTTATAGGTCCGCAGCTTTTGAGAAAAAGAAACGCCATCACACTGAAGATTGCATAGTGTTCGATCGTGTGTGTGTGTGTGCGTGTGTGTGTGAGAGAGAGATAATGAACCCCTCGGCTTCTTCAGTCCATGTGCTCCAAAAGTCCCAACTTCTCCTCGTCAGTACACGCACACCGCCCCCTCCAAGACCCTTTCCGGAACGCCCCCCCGCCCCCGTCCTCCTCCTCCTCCTCCTGCGTCCTCTCGCCGTCCCCGAACACGGGCTTCAACACGCCGTCGTACACCGTCCAGAGCAGGCGGAAGATGACGCCCAGCGTCACGCCGAGCCACAGCGGCGCCTTGCCCTCCTTGTTCGCGGCGCGCTTGCTGAGCAGGAAGAAGAGCAGCAGGACGGGCAGGAACAGCGCCGTCAGGAGCCAGCGGCCG
>NWBT01000046.1:991967-1011128 GCA_003386485.1 Colletotrichum lentis
GGGGGGGGCGAGAGATGGAAAGGGATAATCGGCGGCGAAAGTGAGCAAAGAGTTCCGAGAATGTAGACAGTGACTTTTTTTGGGGGGGGAGTAGGGATTGGGATGTAAGGATAGATGATAACGGCAGAGGGGAAACGGGGGGCAGCAGAAAAAAAAAGCCGAAGCAAAAATAAAGGGCCCCTGCTAGGTTCGTGAACCAAGTTCGGCCTTTTTTTCCTCTTCTTCTCAGGGATTTGTCCTTCTCGGTTTCTGCAGTACTGTGCAGCGCAGGAGCGATGGGGGACCGGACCTGGGCTGCGCGCTGGGCTGGAATTGGGCGGTGCGCGCAGCAGCCGTGGGACTGATGAGGCTTGAATGTCGAGTGACGAAGCGCGTGGCGCAGCACAGCTCGACTGGCGGCAGAACCGCCTCAGAAGAGACGAATAATGCAAGGTGACGAGGTCCAACGAGCCACACTTGTGGGGTTGACCGGGAGCTGGGGCCACCTCGCCTAACCTACCTACGGACGGTGTCTCCGGACATAGGTACCCAGTGGGGCTTCTGTGCTCTAGCCTCTACCTACCTACCCAGGTAGGTAGGTGGGCTGCTGCTGCCTCTCCACTGGGGGAGGGATCAGGCGGCATGCGGCAGCATGTGGCACGAGAAACCAAGGGACGGACGGGAAACAACAGAGAAATGAGTGAATACGAAGAAGACGAGACAAAAGACTGACCTGGTGCTGCTCGGGCGGCTTGTCCCCGTGTGAGGGACACTCGATGCTGTTCGCGCGTGGACTGCCGCTGCCATCGTACGCAGGAAGAGGGAGGTGGGAGGAGGCGGAGGAGGGGGAGGGTGGGGGATTCTGGAAACACCGTTCAAACCCGGGGGAGATCTCAGGGACTCGGTCTAGACTCTAGAGGGGTTTGGGGGGGCCTGGGGGAATCAAGGTTAAATGAGATACGACATCAAGCGCGGTGAACGACAGCGTTCGGCGGGAGTAGGTAAACGGTGTAATAAAGGTTGTGGATGCAGAAGAGGGGGCCGGAAGCACCGGAAAAGCCAGACCAGCTGGACGGGAACCCGCTCGTTTACATAGTGTGCGAGGACACATGTTTGGCCGATCACCAATCTGCAAATGCAATAGACGACGACATTAGGGTACAAGCCGCCTGCGACACAGACTGCGACATGAGGGGGGAGCTATGCTTCCACCAAACCTTCCTTCACTCTATTAGTGTATGGCTGCAATACTACTTGTAAGCCGTTCCGCGCCAGGCGTCCCAAGTGCTAAGGGGAGGGAGGGGGAGAGAGAGAGACAATGAGAGGAAGAGAAGAAAAGGGACCTAGTTTCACCTCGTCTACGTCACCGTGCCTGCGACATGGCGATGCCAACATGCAGCCCCCCATCAACCCGGCTTTGGTCAACCGTCGTCAACACACCAGACCGCTTCGAGACTGGTGCCAAGCCGATGCCGTTTGTTTGCCAGCAGACGGAACCTTTCCATCGGACGCTGCAAAGTCAAAATAGACGGGGGGAGGGGGCCGAGGTCAGGGGAGCGGCAGACGTGGGGAACTTCGGTACTACTTTACCTACTACCTGTAAGTGCTTGTCCCATCCGGCCAAGCCGTTTTGTTTCTCTTCCCACCAACCGCCGTTTTTGCTGCATTTAATTAAGTTCCCCACACGCGCACAACACGGTTTGGCACGAATCCGCAGCATCGACACCTGGCCGTGGTAAGCCAAGCAAACTGCTGGGCGGTTTTGTTCCCTTTCGTCGCTTCTTTCTCCTGCGAGGGTGCAGAATTGGCTTTGGAAATGGCCTGTTTTTTGTTCTCTCCGGTCTGCAAGGGCCGAGGAGTGACCAGGGACGCGTCTACAGCTCGGAGCCCCATCCATCTTGTCCCTCTCCAGAAACCTCCCGCTCACGGTCCCGAGGTTGGACGAAGCAAACTTGACAACAATGCAGACACCTCCCGATTCATGTCGTTGCTCAGAAATCAAAAGGCTCTCATTAGACAGACCCTGCAAGTCGAGGGAGTTCCACTTCGTCCGTGAATCATAACCCCTCCATACCCTTCGCTCTGCTATCGTACAATCCTAACTGGCCGTGGTCGAATCGTCGTGACGGGGCAACACCTTAGTTGGATCCAGCAAGACCGCCCTTGCGGCCAGCTTCCCGCGCCTTCTCGGATCCGGGCTCGAACGAGCCGGACGACGCCTTGCCTCCCTTGGAGGCGATCTCGCGCTGCTTATCGGCATCCATGCTGGCGAAGCCGCCGCTGTGGCTCGCGTGGCCGCCCTTGGCCGCGATTTCCTGAACCTCTTCCTTGGGGCTACGGCCGCTTCAGTCACACAGTTCTGCAGCAACGTGGCAGCGCAGGAAGGAGAGTGTAAAGCCTACCGGTTGGCAAAGTTGCCCGGGTTGGTGTTCCCAGTGCCCGAAGACCGCGTACCGGACGACTGGTTCTCGGCCTCGATGCCGCCGCCGTGGCTGGCGTGACCGCCCTTGGCTGCGATCTCACGGACTTCTTCGGTGGGACTACACACCGTCAGCAAATCTCGATCCCAAATGGCATACCTCGGAAAATGCTTACCGGTTGGCAAAGTTGCCCGGGTTGGTGTTCTTGGTGCCTGACGACTGTGTACCAGACGACTGGTTCTCGGCCTCAATACCGCCGGCATGGCTGGCATGGCCTCCCTTGGCCGCGATCTCACGGACTTCCTCAGTAGGACTGCATGTCGTCAGTCTCAAAGAGATGGAGTCGATTGGGGGGGGGGGACACATGGCATACCGGTTGGCAAAGTTTCCGGGGTTCGTGTTGTTAGTCATGTTGGCGGTGTAATGGGTGGGTGATTTGCGTTGTTGGGTATGTAAGTGGTGGTGGCAGACTGGCGATGCGTGTGGTATGGGCCTGGTATTGGAATTGGTTGTTGAAGGAGAGCAGGAGGGTGGTAGGGTTGGCTCTGAGCAGCGAGGTTTATATCATCGAAGAGGTCCACGTACGTACCTACCTTGCCTAGGTAAGCAGAAGAGAGAAAAGAGAAAGGCCAAGTCTCTGCGTGCATGCCTGCCTATCCCGTAGTGATGTTGGTGTCAGGCAAACGCGCTCTCCCCGCCCTTGTCCTTCCGCCCCCTGAAGATCGCGATGTGCTGACACAAGAATGACGAAGAAGTAGCCGCATATCCCCTAACCATCCCAAGCGTCCCAAAAGTCACGTTTCAGTTATGAATACGCACAGAACGCTATGAATGCGAATGATACAGAGGGGTTGTGCCTTTCCGGGATAATTGGGTACATATACCTGATGCGGCTGCTGAGCTGACATCACGGCACCGTCAACCCCGCCAAAATATCCACATAGCCTCTCGATCCAGACCTTTTGAGCCAAGTCATCTAATCCCATAATGACAGGTCGAAATAGCTGGCCACACGGGTCATGGTTTGTTTTGCTTTCTTGGTGAGGAGGGGCTTTCCATCGTGCCCATTGCTTTTTTCAATGCGTTTACAACCTTGAGGGCCGAAGCTGATGCAATGACGTCAACACCAGCTGCCGTCTTTCACAGATGTTTCCTGGGCAAACCTCCCTGCGCCACTCGACTGCTGGTGGCAAGTACTCAGAAAAAGAAGGGTAGACATCATCCAATGCCATCCAATTGTGTCCCGACCTTACGGAAACCGAGGTAGCACCACTGATGGGGCGCCGGCCGACCTTCCGCGTTGCAACCAGCTCCCCGGGATCCAGCGGGCGGTAGGTAGTCGGCAGGGTCTACAGGCAAACACATCGGACCCGCAAACCGGCATCTCCCCCGTAAACTCCCCGGCCCCAGGGCGAAACCTCCGACGCCTGGCTCCGCAT
This sequence comes from Colletotrichum lentis, assembly GCA_003386485.1. NCBI lineage: Eukaryota > Fungi > Ascomycota > Sordariomycetes > Glomerellales > Glomerellaceae > Colletotrichum > Colletotrichum lentis. The sequence continues at coordinate 995,806 of NWBT01000046.1, forward strand.
CTCGGACCCTGAAGCTGACGACTGATTTACAAACGCAAAGCAGCCACTTTGGCGACGTATGTTCATTCCCCTTTGAACCCTCTAACGGAGCCATTTAGGGTGCATCACGGAAGACATTCGTGGTTTGGTCAACAATGATCAAGAGGAAATACTCTTTGCGTATGTATTGGTGGTTCGACACTCACATTTCCATGCTTATCCTTTTCTGGCATGAGATACTCCGACAACCGGCCCCTGCTTAACCGTGTTGTCTATAGCTCACCCAGCCCGAATCCTCACGGACGCTAGTTTTAATTTATCTCTTTCCTTTTAAGAATGGGTTCTCAAGTGGACAGAAGCCTTTGGTCCTTGGCCCTTTTTTTCTTGCTCGAAGAGCGACCCAGCCCACCACAATGTGCGAGTGTCTTCACTTCGCCCCTGCATTATTGAACCAAATGGTCGCGATATCTTTATCGCTATCCATCAACTGCCAGTTAGCCGTCTGTTTTCTTGTCGAAGGGCCTCGTCAATGTGTTGCCGTTGGCTTCCGCCCTACCAAACAATTTCGAGATGTTGATGACTAAGCCATGCAATGTGTCGTGCGTCCGGTAAAGTAGGTCTGTCTTGCGGCCAGGCAGTCAAGAGGCAGCCCCTCACTCCTCGGCAGCCCAGCTCCGTTCAAGAACCTTCAAAGTGGACGGTCTTTTGACAATGCGTGGGCGATCCAAGATCTGAGTCGATAGCGTGACATCGGACTGTCTTCCAGGCCGAGCTCGAGAAGTTGTGCAGTTGCTCATGTCCCGGTAGCTGCCACGGCGTGTTGATGATAGGAACGAGCCCTGACATTGTCCCCAAGAACTCCAGCCTGAGCGTACTCTGTGTTGCACCTTATTTGCTAAAGGCTGGGTTCTGCTCCATGGTGCTCGAGATGTGTCTCCTCAGCGCAGCCCACCGGCTCGACGTCGCATCGGGCGCCGCGGAGCCCTCCGCGGAGTCCTCCACCGCCATCGCACCCGCAGGCGCCACTGGCACAGGAGCGGCAGACACGGAGGCCAAGGCGGCCATGCTGGCCCCGAAGCGCTGCATCTCGCCCCGCACGACCTTCTCCTTGCGCTTCAGCGCGCCGGGCCGGCTCTTCAGACTCTTGTGGCGCACCTTGCCCTCGCGCAGCTGCTCCAGCGTCGGCGCGCCCTCGTCGAGGTCCGGCAGCGCGTCGGCGAGCGACTCCATGGTCGTGACGAGCTTCTTGTTCGGGCGGCGGCGCTTGAGCGGCTTCTTGTTGGCCTTCTCGACCTTGGAGACGAAGGCGCTGTGCTTCATGGTGCGCTTATCCTTCTTGTTTGTCAGGAAGCTGTCGTCGACCTTGGCCTCGGGCCGGAGCGTCTTGTGCGGCGCGAGCGGGTGGATGTCGCCGCGGATCCGGGCCATGCGCTTCTCGCGCGCCGAGAGCGTTTTCGTCGGTGCGGTGGGCGCCTGGGTTGCGGGCGGTTAGTATTTGTGTGTACAATCACAGGGGGGGGAGGCAGTCGCATTACCATAGTGAATGATGTCTCGCTCCGAGTGTGTGCCGATGGATTCGGGGTACTCGGCTTGGCTGCTTTGAGGGTTGAGTGTTGTCGGGCGCAGTGAGACAGACGGTTTGGTGGGTTTCGAAGGCGGCCGAGCTTCAAAAATTCCCATGGCGGCGGCGGACAAGAGTGGGTCTGCCTAAATCCTTTTGGGGGGGCATCGGATGTCGGTGACGATGTCTCCGACATTTATACAAAGATGCCCCCAAATTCCCGCGCGAGCCATCTATCCATCCCAATTACGTCGTACTATACACAAGTCGCTGGCTAGGGCTTGAAAAATGGACAAGGTCAAGCTTCTTCGTCGAAAAGTCGCCGAGGCCGCCCTCGAACTGCAGAGTCTCAAGCAAGAGCTTCAACAGGCCGAGGAAGAGGCGCGAGAAGCACAAGATGCGCCGGCGCAGCACCCCTGGAAGTGGCCCCTGCAGCCCGAGGACTACGAGAGATACGGGCGCCAATTGATCATTCCCACTGTCGGGGTACTAGGTCAGCATCTCGCGTGCGCGCGCCGCTGCCAGTGATGATGGAGAACGCAAACTGAACGGAACGTACAGGCCAGCTGAGGTTGAAGGAGTCCAGGATCCTCATCATCGGCGCCGGGGGTCTCGGGTGCCCCGCGGCTGCCTACATCGCCGGAGCGGGCGCCGGCACTGTCGGCCTCGTCGACGGTGACATCGTCGAGGTATCCAATCTCCATCGCCAGGTCGCACACTCGACCGACAGAGTGGGCATGCCCAAGGTTGAGAGCGCCATCGCATATCTGAAGGGGTATGTGCAGCTTACGCTGTCTCCAACCTTTCACCCCCTGAAACTGATAACTTCCCCAGCCTCAACCCGCTCGTGACGTATCGCGCGCACAAAGAACACCTGTCGCCTTTGAACGCCGAGGACATCGTCTCGCAGTACGACATCGTCCTCGACTGCACAGACCACCCGACGTCCCGCTACCTCATCTCGGATATCTGCATCCTCCTGCAGAAGCCCCTCGTCTCCGCATCGGCCTTCCGGACGGACGGCCAGCTCATCATCCTGAACTCGCCCGCCGCGCCGCAGGGAAGCCTGGAGGGCGGACCGTGCTACCGCTGCGTCTTCCCCAAGCCGCCCCCGCCGGACAGCGTAGTCAGCTGTGGCGAAGGAGGGATACTCGGCCCCGTCGTCGGCGTCATGGGCGTGCTGCAGGCTCTCGAGGCTATCAAGCTCGTCGCCGCAGGCGCTGTCGACCCCAAAGTCGCGAAGAAGGAAGCAGCAGCTCCGACTCTGCTCATCTTTTCGGGGGCCGCACCGTCAGGGCCATTCAGGTCCGTCCGGATGCGCGGCCGGAGGAAGGATTGCTTCGCGTGCTCTGCGTCGTCGACGCTGTCTCTTGAGACGCTGCGGTCAGGTTCGCTCGATTACATCTCATTCTGCGGAGTCAGCGCCCCGGTCAGTATCCTGGGGCCCGACGAACGCATTTCAGCAGCACAGTATGAGCGCATGGCCAAGGCCAACGATGGCCGCCATCTCCTGGTGGACGTGAGAGAACGCGAGAATTTTGATATCTGCAACATCGACGGAGCTGTCAACATCCCCATCGCAAGATTCATGAAGGAGACGCAGTCGCCGAAGGATGGTACCCAGCCTCGGCCCGAGTGGTTGCCTGCCGATTTGCCAGAGAATGCGCCCATATATCTCGTCTGCAGGGTTGGCAACGACTCCCAGCTTGCCACAAAGCGGCTGAAGGACTTGGCCCTGGACAACAACGGGAGGAGGTTCATCGGCGACATCGAGGGCGGCATGAGAGCTTGGAAGCACGAAGTCGACCCTACCTTGCCCTTCAACTAGGCAACTGCAACAAGCGGCGGCAAGGGGTCTTTTTCTTTTCTCGAAAAAAAAGTTGAATTTGTTCTGACGAGGGGGGTTTGTGTCGTCACGATACATACTTTTTCCTCACCGATACCCCTATTGCTACAGAGAGAGAAGGGCGGCCTATACCCACTAGCCATGATCCTGATTAGCCTAACGAAATAGAAATCGTCCGTTGACGAGCCGTGCCGGGTGAATGGTGATCTACACGAAGCTGATACGCTTCTTGTTGAAGGCACGCTGGTCCTTTAGCCACTGGCGGTAGCCCTTGACGCTCGAGATCTTCTCTCCGTAGAAGTCGGGGACTGCTCAGGTGATTAGTTTATCGTCGAATGCGGGGGGTCCACGGGCTTGACTCACCAGGGTTGCCGACGGACGACACCGAAGGGTCGACACGGTTCTTCTTGATGCGGGCAAAGAACTCCTTCTCCTTCTGTAACATCATATAAATCAGCATCCGGTTCAAGTCACAGTGGCTCAAAGCGTCATGACTTACAATCGTCATCTGGTTCTTCCACCTCTTGTTCAGCGTGTAGAAGACGAGAGACCCAACGCTGGGCCCGACAAGCCATCCCAGCGCGCCGAAGGCCATCGTCATCATGCCCATCGTGATAAAAGGATCCAGGGGAACCTGCGTGACCAACGGATCCGCAACACCGGTCGCCAGGATACCGGCACCGCCGACAAAGGAACCCAAGCCGGAGATGATGCTGAAGCCGAGCTGCCACCGCCTGCGAGACTTGCGCAGCTGGAAAAAAGTCTCCCAGTCCAGCTTGTCACCGGGAACGGCGGGGGCCTTTGGTTGCGCCGCCGCGGCAGCAGCCGTCGCGTGGCGGCGTTGGGAGCAGGGCTGGCGGACGACGCGGGTGACGATCGAAGAAGACGGGGGGGTGGCGGCGAAGGCGGCGCTGGTGCGGGCGATGGGACCCATCGCGACGAGGCCTATCGGGCGGGCGGAGGGCTGCTGCTTCTTCATCGAGGCGGTCGAGTACGGGCATGCGGTGGTGAGGGCGATGGAGGAGGCAATCGATGCGCGGGCGGCGCCCTGGCCGGCGAGGCGGAGGGCGAAGGTAGTCGTGGGCGTCAGCATAGTTGCGTGACCTTGCTTAGGAAATATTAGTCGTGCGGGAGTGTCGTGAGCATCAATCGGGCGCAGTGTCAATGTTGAAGTGGAGTTTTTCTGGTGGATGGCGTTCGAAGAATTAGGAATCGGGACTGAAGTTGGAATGGATCAAGCTCGCGATGAGGTCAAGCTTGGCCCACCACAGATTTGGCGCCTTACAATGCTTCGCAGGCCTAGACGCAGCTGCCGCACAGACCAATCTCTAGCCCCTACTGTTTCTATCGAATTGACAAGGGTAATAATAATAAGTTAATATTGCGTATATTATGCGTTATATATGTATGTAATTGTGTGTGTAACTATAAGTATTTTATTACTCTTACGCCTAGTCTTTTTTACCTAACTACACCCTTAAATTTTAATAACTACTTTTCTAGGTTCCTAAGGCCTAATGTAGCCTACTACCTAAGATAAAGTCTATAGGTGTCTCTTTATGTTAAATTAGAGGGTATAGAAATAGGGATAATATAGGCGTAATATAGGCATAATAGAGATAGGAAATTATTAAATTAATAGGGGTAATAGTAATAAGTTAATAATATATATATTATACGTTATATATATATCTGCCTATATATGTAATTATAACTATTATGTTACCCTTACGCCTAGCCTTTTCTACCTAACTAAGCCCTTAGTAACCTCTTTTCTAGATGCCTAAGGCCTCTATAAAGCCTACTGCCTAGGATAAAGCCTACAGCAGTCCCTCTGTAATCTACTAAGCAACTAGGCTAAATTAGGCTAATAACTTCTATCTCTATACACCCTTTTAGTACGTATAAAGTGCCCTCTATAGGACCCTCTAATTTAATATACCCCCTTAGAGAAGGCCTTCTTATAGGCCTTTATAGCTTATAGCTATAAAGGGTAGAGCTCCTTTGCTTTATAATACCTTACGTAAAAGGCGCTTAGAAAGGGCTTTCCTATAACCTCTATAGTGCTTATAGGGTAATAGTATATAAGAGATTATAAGTCTCCTTTATAGCCTATATATTATCCTTTATTATCTATACTTCTAAGTAAGCCTTATCTTTAGTAAGCTCCTACGCTTAGTTATACTTAAGAACTACTTTCTTACTAGTTATATTTACTTACTATAAGAAGGCTTTATACTTTAATAGGTTAAAAGCCTTAGTAAGCGTATCTGCTATAAGCTCTATAGATAGTATATATATAACGTTAATATACTGCTAGGTAACCTCTTATTATAACTAGTAATGTATCTATATAGTAAGTTACCTATTAAGGTAAGTTACCTACTTTTCTAACTTTCTATCTCTTTTACCTTTATATATCTTTCCCTCTATATATAAATATATAATCTACCTTAATTAAAAGTTATATTATCCTTACTATCTAGGCTCTTAAAAAAGACCTAAAAATGTCTATATAAACAGCTACCTCTACCTTTAAGGTCTCTTAAATAACACTATATAACTAACACACTAGACGTATTATATAGAGCAAAAGATAACTAAATTTAATAAAGTTAACTATACCTAAAGAGGAGGTAATTCTTAAATAAGTTATTAACCTAATTAATTAAGGGTTCCCTCTATAATAAGAAGATATATAAGAAATAGCTAACTAGCTTCTAAATTTACATAATAGGATATATATAGGACCCTAATAGGTAGAGAACTTTATATAATATATCTCTAAATTAAAAATGTAATTTTAATGTTAAATTAACTATTAGAAGGCCGTAGCTAAAGATCTTATATTTATATACAGCTAGTTTACACTTATATAAAATATAATTCTAAAGTATAAAATACTAGATTATAATATTTATAACTTTAATAAGACTAGTTTCCTAATAGGAATACTATTATATATAAAGGTTATTATAATATCTAACTGTAAGGGAAGGCCTTATATAAAGCAGCTTAGTAATTATAAATAGGTTTCTATTATTTAAGGCGTATATATAGATAGCTAGGCGCTACCTCTATATATTATTATAAAAGGTAAATATTACCTCTTCTCTTAGTATACTAACTGCTAATTCCTAGCTATATAGTATATCTATTTAAGTAAAAATAGATAGATAATAAATAATATTAGCCTAAATTAGCTAAAGCACTTTAATTAGTGTATAAGGACTTATATAAAAGGCCTTTATTACCTCTTAATCCTTAATAATTATAATAGCTATAAATTAACTAACTTTAATAAATACTATAAAAAATAAAGTATTATTACTCTTTATATACCTCTTTATTAATTATATAAGCTTTAGCCTCTTAATATTAAGTGCTTTAGCCTATTAAAGTACTTATATAGTAAGGAAATTAAGAAGATAATATAGATATAGGTTTTATATTTTACTAAGGATAACTTTTTTCCTACTTTTAAAGTAGTATTCTTTACTTTAATAAGTAAAAATAATATATAAGCTAGTTTTTAATAAGTAGGCTTTATATCTTTTAACCTTAAAGTAGTTCTTTCTTACTTAGATTTTAAGCTAAAGATACTAACACTATTAAACTTATAGCTAAGCAGCTAAGGCTCTTAGGACCTAAAGATACTAATTACAGCAGTAGAGGGCGTATAAAGTAGCAAAAGTGCTACCTCCCTTAAAAAGAAGATCTAAGTATATTAAGGTAGCTTACTAATACTAATATATAAAGTAATTAACTTCTAGGCTAAAGGTATTAGTAAGTTAGCCTATAGGCTTACTATTATTAAGGCTAAGAACTATAAGCTTTATATAGGGATAGAGGTACTAAGTAAGTACTAAAGGGCAAAAAAGACCTAACTATATCTTAGAGGGTTACTTAATACTACTAAAGTAGAGGCACTATAGAGAGAAAAGAATGTAGTTAATACTAAAAGGGAAAATAACTATTAGAAGAAGGGTTATATAGAAGGTATTAAACTACATACATAACAATATAGTAATTATAGAAAGTCTAGATATAATATATAAACCTATAAAGTAGTTTAGAATAGTAATAATAAAGAGGGTAATAAGTAGTTTTAATTAATTTTATATATTATAGTTAAATTAACTTAAATAAATTATAGAAGGGTTTAGAGAGGTAGGTAACTTAATAAACTTACCTTAATAGGCAACTTACTATATAAGTATGTTAGTTATAAATATCTATATAATATAACTTTATATAGAGCTTTAAAAGCTCTTTTTTTTCTACAGCAATAGGAGTCTTACATTATTCACTATCTAGGTAGGAACTAGTAAGGTATTCCCTTACACTATTCTATATACATAGTACTTATTAATCTATACAGGTAGAGAGAAAAACCTCCTATAATTTAAATAGGAGGAAAACTACTTTATCTTATTAAATATTAGAAGGTTAGCTTGTTTTTACCTAACATAATATAGAATTATTATAAAAGGAAACATAATATGTAGGTGTAGTGCACTATTATTAGAGCCCTATTATGTATGTAGGGCTTAGGGCTCTACTTTTGTAGGGCTCTAGTGGCTAATTAGACTTCTGCAAAAGTGGCTTCCTGCAGTTAGAATCAAACCGACCGTCTGCGCGCAGAGCGCATAGACGCTGCTAGACGTATGCCACTACGTTACGCAGGTTTAAAAGCTCTTTAGTTATAAGATTAATAGTTTATTAATTATTATATTATATCTATATTCTTATAGGCTAAGATACTTTTAATATGTATATAAAGTGCTAGCTGCGCTCTATAGGGAGCTACACTTATAAGCATAATATTAATTAGCTAGTAAAAAGAGCTTTTTTAGCTGCTTATAAGAGCGCTAGAAGCTCTACCTTAGTAGTTAATATAGTAATAGTATCTTACTTATTAGCCTACTAGGTAATAAAGCCTCTAAAAAGCTTTATTATAAAGGCCTAAAAGCTTTTATAGTTAAGTAAATTATCTATAAAGCTTATATTAGAGGTAACCTCTAAGGCGTCTTTATTACTGCTAGGCTTAGTGCTAAATTAAAGGTAGAGGTAATATATATAGTAAAGGTATACTAATATATAGTTACTAGTTAGTAGCCTTTTAGTAGGCTTTACTTAGGTTCTAATTAAATCTTATTAGCCTATTTACTATAAAGGTAATATTAAGGCGTATTATAATAGCAGCATAAAGGATTATACTAACCTTCTGTTAGTATCTATTTATCTTATAATATACTATATTATTAGTATATAGTATAAGCTCTTTCTTTATTATAGAGGTAAACTTATATATATTATCTATAATTTTAGTATGTATAGGGAGTAGCTTTATAACCTTCTCTATATATACTGCTTATAAGAGCTAGAGTCTTCTGCTTATATAGTTATATAGGACTTTAAGGCCTAAGAACTACTAAAGCTTTTAGCCTTCTTTAAGGTAATACTTTACTTTAAGGGCGCTTAGCTCCTTAAATACTATACGCTTATAGGCTTTTAGAAACGCTAATATATAATTATTAATATAGAAGAAGAATATAATCTAGCCTTTCTGCTAGTAGTAATCTTTACCTATAATATACTAAAAGCCTTATATAATAAGCCCTACTTTAAAGTGTTATTACTAAAGGAGAGGTAATTAATATAAGCTATAGAGGGCTTTCTAAAGGTGTATAATAATGCCTTTCTTATAGTAACCTAGTAGTAACTCTAGATATACCTTCTTATTAATATCTATATAAATAAATATGTTAATAAGTTAATAACGTTATATTAAAGTAACTCTAAGTTAAAGTAAGCAGCTAAGGCTATTAGTATTTAAAAGAATATACCTACTAATATAGCTATATATATATTATATAAATCTTTTACCTATTTGTTACTATATATAATAAGCCTTACTTTTACCTTTATAAGGTAGCTATACTTATTAAGCTTATATATATAGACCTAGATATAATTAAGAATCTAATTACTATAAGTAAAGCCTTTAGAAACTTCCCTCTATAACCTTAATATCTTATAGCTAGAAAGATAGCTTCTTTTAGCCTCCTTAAAAGCGTCTTTAAAAAGGTAGTTTACTAGCTAACTATATAACGTAGGAAGAGGAAGTAGTTATTTCTAATAGGTACTTATTAAAAAAGCTGCTTTACTGCTCCTTATAGGGAGCCTACTAGCTAACTTCTGCTTCTAGCCTATATTAGGCTACACACTAGGTGTACTTAAAGGCATACCTAGTTACGCTTTTAGCTCTATTATAAGCACACCTAGTAGACCTACACTTACTAGTAAAATAGGGTAATTAGCCCTCTCCTATAGTATATAAGTGCTATTTAGTTATTTCTACTTAGCTTTAATATAGAAGTATTACTTCTAGTAGGAGTAACCTACTAGAAATATAGCCTTAAAAGATTCTCTTAGTAGCTTATACTTAAGAGTTATATTATTAGTAACTTCTTTAAGCACTTATAATTATTATTCTTAAGATCCTTTCTACCTCCTTATATTAAGTATATCTCTAAGGGTAGTTATAAATAAAGCCCTTAGGGGTAGTATTACTAGTAGTATTATTAATATAAATCTTACTTTAGTATAGGGTAATAAAGGGGCTAGCTCTTTACAGCTATAATTTAAAAAGTCTTTAGTTTTATAGCTATAAAGGGTTAGGCTATTAAGGCCTTTTACCCCCTTAGCGTAGTTAGTATATTCTTAGATCTTATTAGCTTCTTTATCTACTATATATATAAAGCTTCTTTTTTATACCTCTTAGCGTATAAGATACTTAATTATAGTAGCTATTTCCTATAGATTGCTTTTATATATATTATTAGTAAGCTTTATAATATTATTATTAAAAGTAACCTTCTTATTAAAAATAACATCCTATATAGTAAAGACTTTACTATAAGTAGGGCTTTATATTAAATATAAGTTACTTAAGCTATAGCCTATAAGAAAACTAATCTAACCCCTTAGGGCTAGCTATTAGCGTTAATTACAGTAAAGCTAGGCGTTAGCAGTAAGTATATATACTTTATAGCTATATATACATAAGTAAGAAAGGTCTAGCTAAGCGTACGCTATATTAGCTTTACTTTAGAAGTGCTTATACTACATTTAGTATAGGGTTTTCTAACTATAAGACGCTTATAGTATTAGTTATAAAGGTAGGTAGTAGCTATATAGACCTCTAGCTAAAGGACGTCTAGTAGGTATATATTAATTACTATACTATATACCTTTTACTTAATAACTACAGTAATACGCTTTATAGCTCTATTTTACACTTAGGTATTTAGGGTGCTTACCTTAAGGTATATACTACATACCTCTATTACGTTTATAATATCTAAGTAGTATAGAAGCTTATTATTAGTCTTAATAACTTTTACCTAATAGTTATATTATACTTCTAATAAGGTAAGGAAGTTTATAAGCGTAGTAAGTAGTATCTTAGTAGTCTTTTAGCGTAGGTAGAAATCCTATATATAGCTACTGCTGCAGTTAGAAATTATTATATAAGATATATACCTTATATAACTAACCTCTAAATTATAGAAGTTAATTACTAAGTAGTAGGCTTTACCTTTTATATAGGCGTTATTGTTAATAGTATAAATCTTATAATTATTAAAGCCTTTAAGATACACTTTATAAGCTATATTAATAATCCTTTTAATTACTTTAGGGCTTAGGTAACCTAGCCTATAGTGCTAAGTAAATAGGCTACTAAGAATTAGCTTTCTATATGTCTTTATAGTGTATTTACTTTACTAATGTAGTTAGGGCGTTTTGTCTAAGCCTATAGGAGGTATAGGTATAGTAGCAGCTAAAGCAGCCTCTACCTTAAAGAGCCTATAGTTAAGAACCTATTAGTTATAAATATTATTAAGGTAGGCTATAAAGGACCTATCTGCCTTTTATAGGTAGTTATTTCTAGGGCTTATATCTTACTAAATACCTTATTACTTTAGCTTCTTAAAGAACACTAGGTTAGCTGTAAGGCTAGGGTAAAAGGTAACGTTATATAGAGTAAGACTTATAATAGTGCCTATATACCCCCTAAGCCTAATTTATATAGTGCTATATGCTTAAATTAGTAATTACTATAAGCTAGCCTATAGGAAGTTACCTACTAGAGTAGCTCTTATTATCTTAAACTATAAAGGTTTATTAAAAATATATACTATTAAGCCTAAATATAGTATTACTAAATAAGCTAGGTAATAAAGGCTTTTTATAGTATAAAAGAAGGCTAATATAATCTTTCCCCTACACCTACTATATTAGTATATAGTTAGTTATTCTTAATAGTTACTACTCTTACCTCTTATAGGCGTTTAGTAAGCTTTAGGTTATATTATACACACTTTTTAATTATAGCCTTAACTGCTTTACTCTCTTACTACTCTTTAGGGTATATATAAGGAAGAGTGTACTAGCAGTAGTTAATATAGTGCCCTAAGGTAAGGTAAAGCTAGCAGCTTATATACTTTAAAAGTAGTATCTCTACTACGCTTATGTTATAGGCTTTACTATAGATAATAAGTATAGGTACAGCCTACATATAGAATAACCTTTTACTAACTACAGCCTACCTAGTAGGCTGCTAGTTATCCCCTAGAGAGCAGCTAGAGTGTAGATTCTTCTATCTCCCCTCTTTAGCGTAGATATATTTAATTAAGGCACCTCTATTATTAACTAATAAATAGCTACATCCCTTATATATTTACACTTAACTAAACTACTAGCACCCCTCTAGTGCCTTACTAACCTACTATATACCTACACTATAGACGCTTTAAACCCCTAAGAGACACTAAAAGCCTAGATTACTACAGCAGTAAATACTACAGTAGGCCTCCTCTAGCAGAGAGTTATTAAGCTTATAAATAAGCTATTAAGATAAGCTAAATTAATACCTATAGCTAGAAATATAACCTTAGGCTATACTGCTAATAACCCCCTAGTAGTCCCTAGTAACCCTATTTACTAATAAAAGCTACTACTTAGTTCCCTAAAGTTTATAGGTAAGAGAAGTAAGTATGCTAGCTAGGCCTAGCAGATATAAGATAAGATTACTATAGATAGGTAGTTCTACTAGCTAAATATAGAAATCTAGTACTTAATTAACTTCTACCTAGAAACTAGTCTCTAGTAGGTAGTTACTACCTTTTACGCCTTAGGAGGAAATATAGGTAGCTATAGCTTAGGTAACTTTATAATATACCTTAACTAGATATATAAGGGCCTAAACACTTAGTCTTATACTGCTGCCTTACTATATACTCTCTATTAGAGAGAGAATTAGTTACTCTCTAACTTCTTACTAAAGTAGGAGAGAGCCCTTACTAAAGCTAATAAAAGCAGCTAGGCTAATAAGTTATAATGCTAAGATTACCTTCCTTAAAGAAGCCCTAAAGCTAAGCCTATAGAGAAGCCTATTTAAGGTAAATAGGGGCGTATATAAGTAAATAAGATAAAGAGGAATAATAGTTATAGTATTTATTAGCTTAAGCAGCTTAGTCTATAGAAGGAAGAGTAGGAATAGGTCTAAGAGGAAGGAAACCTATCCTTTTATACCTATTCTAGCTCTACTAGGGTTAGGGTTAAGTCCTAACCCTTACTACGTGATTCTCTAGTTAATTACATATAGATTGCGTATCCTCTTGCCTAAATAGGCCTAGTATAAAGGTTATTTTATCTAGGTTAAAGTATAAGCCCTAGGGAGGTTTCTAGCAGTTTCTTCTAGTTTCTACTGCTTTATCAGTATACAGTGTATACAGTATTAATAATACTGTATTATAACTATAGTTAGTATATAACTATAGTATATTTATAGTTATAGTTATAAGTTATATAAGCGTTATATTATAAAGATAAAGCGTAGTAAGCTATTATCTCTAAGATCCCCCCTTAAGGTATATATAATTTATTATATATAGCTTATACTTTACCTACGTAACGTAGTAGTATGCATCTAGCAGCGTCTATAGGCACTTTATGCGTGCAGACAGTTAGTTTAATTCTAACTGCAGGAAGCCACTTTTATAGAAGTCTAATTAGCTACTAAAGCCCTACAAAAGTAGGGCTTTAGGCCCCACATGCATAATAGGGCTCTAATAATAGTGCACCTCCTAACGTATTATGTTTCCTTTATATAGAAATACCTCTATACTAAGTTAGGTAAAAACAAGCTAACCTTCTAATGTTTAATAATAGAGTAGTTTTCCTCCTATATAAATTATAGGAGGTTTTTCTCTCTATATATAGATTAACTGTATTATGTATATAGTATAGTGTAAAGGAATACCTTACTTATTCCTACTTAGATAGTAAATAATATAAGACTCCTCTTGTAAATAGCTTATACTTTATAATGCTTATAGAAGAAAAACCCTTATAAGGAAAAACTTCTCTATAGTTATAGTCTTATATATATATATAGAAGAAACCTTAGAGATTACTCTAAGTAAAACTTCTTAAAGGGAAAACTAAGTCTTATTATTATTATTATTATTAATGTTATTATTATTATTGTTATTATTATTATTGTTGTTATTATTATTAGTATTATTATTATTATTATTATTGTTATTGTTATTATTGTTATTATTGTTATTATTATTATTATTATTAGACTTAGTAAAAAACCCTTTTTCTACTAACTTAATAGTAGAAATTATATTATTAAAGAGTATTTTTCCTAGCGGTTTAGTTAGTATATCCGCTATATTATCCTTAGTATTTATGTAGTATAGGATAACTTAGTTATTTATAACAGCTTCTCTAGCAAAGTAGTATCTTATATTTATATGTTTTACTTACTTATAAAACTCTAGATTTTCTGCTAGTTTTTAAGCTAATTAGTTATTAAGGAATATTTTAGGCTTATTAAGTGCCTTATACCCTATATTAGTTATTATATAATTATAAGAGTTATATAAGTATATAGACTCTTTAATAGCTTTACCTAAAGCCATATATTCAGCTTTATAGCTACTTAAAGCAACTGTTTTTTGTTTTATAGAAGCCTAGCTAATTATATTATAGTTATTAAGGGTAAAGATATAACTAGTTATAGATCTTCTATTATTAAGATCTCTAGCCTAGTTAGAATTAGAATACCCTATTATATTAAAATCTAGGTTGTTATTATTATAGGTTATATTATTGCAGTTATAGTATAACCCTAAATTAGGGTATTTCTTTAGGTAACCCTATACTCTATTAAGGGTAACAAAGTGCTCTTTAGAAGGGTTAGATATGTTACCTAGATAGTGTTATAACAGCTAGGGCTATATCTATTCTAGTCTTTAAGGCTAGATATAATAAAGCTCCTATTTCTTGTTAAAATAGTAGTATATCTTCTTTAGAAGCTTTATCTTTATTTTTATATAGCTTTATTTTATTATCTATAGGCGTATTATAAGGGTATATATTATTCTTTTTATATTTACTAAGGATTTTCTTAGTATAGGCTGTTTAATAGATATATAAGCCTTTATTTTTACAGTCTATAGTTATTTTATTACCTAGAAAAGTACTAGGTACCCCTATAGGCTTTATTTTTATATATTTAGAGATTTCTTTAATAATCTTATCCCTTACTTTAGTATTAGAAGCAGTAATAAGTATGTTATCTATATAACAGACTATTATTATTATATTATTATTTTTATTATATATAAATACTGCTTTATTATAAGAGGATACTTTAAAGCCTAGCTTTATAAGTATAGACCTTAGATGTTTATACTAGAGTCTTAGACTTTGTTTTAGGCCGTATAAGGCTTTATTAAGCTTATAGATATAAGCTTTATTATTATTATTTAGAGGGTCTTTATAGTTAAATTCTAGGGTTTTAGTATTAGGGTTATAATAAAACCCTATAGGTATATATATATATATTTCTTTATC
>NWBT01000046.1:1012270-1048679 GCA_003386485.1 Colletotrichum lentis
ATTAAGGGTATTATTATAAGGTATTATAGTCTAAGTATCGTTATCTATAAGTTCCTTTACTTCAGCAAGCATACCTTTTATCTACTCTTTATTATATATGTCTTTTATAGCTTGCTTATATGTAGAGGGCTCTAATAAGGTAGAGGTGCTTATTATATAAGAAGTAGGACTTTCAGCCCTATCTATAGCAGCAAGTATAGTTATAGCTAGGCAATCCTCTATTGTAAATAGGATCCTATTATTATTATTATTATTATTATTATTATTATTATTATTATTATTATTATTATTATTATTATTATTATTATTATTATTATTATTATTATTATTATTATTATTATTATTATTATTATTATTATTATTATTATTATTATTATTATTATTATTATTATTATTATTATTATTATTATTTACCTAGTTATAGTCCTTATAAGCTTCTTTGTTTATTTAGGGGATTTGTATTTCTATACTAGCATTATTAGTGCTAGTGTTTCTTAAGGAACTCCTAGTATTATATCTTGTAATACTAGTATTATTATTATTACTAGTAGAATTACTAGTATTATTATTATTAGTAGAATTACTAGTAATAGTATTTCTACTATTATTATTATTATTATCCTTTATATCTAAGAGTGGATCTATATCTAGATAGACTGAGCTGTAGTTTTTTAGATTATTGCTGCTATTTATATTACTAGTAGTATTAGTACTAGTAGTTATATTGTTATATAGATTTTTTATAGTATTATTATATATAGTTATAAGCTCCTTTTTATCTATAGATATGAAGGCATTTTCTAGTATTTTAATATCTCTAGACTATACAGCCTTTTTTAGCTTGTAGGTCCTAGATTCTATAGGCGTTATTTCCATAGTTTATTATTACGCCTTTATTAGCCCTTTCGTCTAGTTTTTTAAAAGTAGGGCTTTTGTTTTTATAATAACAAATACTTCCCTATACTTTTATATTACTTATATTAGGCTTAATATTATACCTATTTTCATAGGGTGTTTTATAGCCTGTAGAAGAGTGTGGAGTCCTATTATATATATATATAGAAGCTAGAAAAGCTTTACCCTAAAGGTATTTAGGTAGGGAAGAATTATATAGTATTGTTCTTACTTTATTAACAATAGTTCTTATTATTCTTTCTATTATTCTATTAGGCTTATAAGTATATAGAGGCCTAATATTATGTATTATACCTGTATTTATATGTACTGTTTTAATTCTTTTATTTATAAATTCACTACCTCTATTAGTATTAAATTCCTTTATTCTTTTATTATTACTGTTATTATTAACAGTATTAAGGAATTCCTAAAAAATAGAGGTAACTTCTTTAGCATCTTTTGTTTTTAATAGATATCCCTAAGCAAATCTTGTATATATATTAATAAATATTATAAACTATTTATAGTCATTATAAGTAGGAGGGGTTATAGGACTACAGAGATTAGAAGTAATAGCTTCTAGATATTCTATTAGAGGTTAATTATTATATCCTACTTTATTCATCTTATTTATAAATTTTCCTTTATAATAAGATTTATAAGGTATAGATATCTTAGGTATAGTTATATTATTATCTTTATTATCTAGTATAGTAGATTTATTAAAGTAAGGTAAAATACCATAGCTACAATAGCCTAGTCTGTTATGCTACAGCTTAGCTGTTTTTATATCCTTACTTATATTATTATCTTTTTCTTCTACTATACTAGTAGTAAAGATATTTTTGTTATTATTATTTAATGCTGTTATGCTTATATTAAAGTAATATAGGTTATTATATTTATTTCTAACAGTAAGGACTTTATCTTCTTTTATATTATATAGTATAGGTTTCTTCTAAAATATAGAAGTAATACCTAGATTATTAAGTCTATTTTAACTTAGAAGATTTATTCTAAGCTGTAGGATATAATATACGTTATTAAGCGTATATTTCTTATTATTAAGTATTATATCTATTAACCCTTTATTTTTTGCAGTAAGAAATCCTGCTTCTCCCTATTTTATCTCCTTATTTATAGGAGTTATATTATAAAGGTATTTTATATCACTTATAACGTGAATAGTTGCAGCAGTATTAAGACAGAATTGTAATTTATTAGTATAGTTATTTACATTCTGTATATTTTTTATATCCCTTATTCTCTGCTGTATTAAACCACCTAAGTTAGGTTAGTTAATATTATTATTATAGTTATTAGGGGAGTTATTAAGGGTTATACCTACATTATTAAAGAGGCATAAGTCCTTATTTTCGTAGGCTTTTGTATTATAGGTATTAGGAGTATTTCCGCTAGTTAGATCTATATCTAGATCCATATTATTAGTAGTTATATTAACTACTTCCTCCTTTTTATTATTATTTTTAACAGTATTATGTTTAATACTATTATAAGAAGGAGGTTTATTAGAGGGTTTTTCCTTATTATTGCCTTTATTAACTTACTACTAAGAAGGTGCTTTTTTAGGGTGTAAAAAGGCATAATCTTTTTCAGTGTGGCTAGTCTTTTTGCAATTTCTACAATATATACTATTATTTTTCTTCTAAGGCCTTTTAGGTACCCTAGAAGAGGTATTATAACCCTTTTTATTATTATAAGCCTTAGTATAGTTAATACTATTATTACCCTTCCTTTTATACTTATCTAGAAGGCTAGAAAATAGTATATCTAGAGTATAAGAATTAGGGTTATTTCTAAGGCTTTAGGTTATATTAGTTATAAAGCCCTCATAAGAGTCATCTAGGCTATTTAAACCCTAGGATATTATTACCTTATTAGGTAATTCTAGGTTATTAATAGCTAGATTATCTATTAATTCCTTAACCTTTATAAGATATTCTTCTATAGTATTAAAATCCTCTAATAAGGTATTAAAGAATTCTTTATAGGTAAGGAATTTATTTATAAAGCCTTTAGGTTTATATAAATCACCTAATTTTTTCTAGGCTTTTATTACAGGCTAGGATTGCATAGAGTAGTAGAGTTACTAACAGTAAGGTAGGGGTCTGTTAGTTATATTATTTTAACCTACTTCTACCTACTAGGTAGGCAGCAGCAGTCCTCTTCTATCCTATCCTAGCACTCCTACTAATAACAGTCTCTTAATAGTCCTATAATAACGCCTTAATTAAGTTATTAAGCTGTAGGTTAGCTGCTAGTGCTCCTCTAGTGCTAACTCCTAATAACCTAATATATCTAATTATTAGGTATCCCTAATAATCTAATCTATCTATTACCTATAGTTATCTATCCTATCCCTCTATATAGGTTACACTACTAACAGCCCTAATATAATCCCCTCTCCCCTAAAGCCTTATCCTAAGGCTTAGTTAGCAGTCTCCTACGTTATATAGCACCTAGTAACCCTCTAGTAGTTACCTATTCTATTGTTAAGGCACTAGGTCTAAGGAACCTATTACCCTAGCTACACACTTAGATATAATATTATCCTCCTAGCTAACATTAAAGTCTTTATACTTAACACTAGTATTTATTTTAGGGTAGGTAATTAACCTATAATTACATCTCTTATCTACTAAAAGCTAATAAAGTAGATAACCCCTTAGTAGTCTGCTAGGCTTCTTTACTTATAAGATTAATATAATTATACTTACTACAGACTAAACTACTATTATTACTATATAATAATACACTCTTATATATAGTCTCCTCTATATATTTACTTAGATAGGTTCTTTTTACTACCCTACCTATAAGCCTCTAGTGTGCGCCTTATGCTCTACCCTTCTAAATTACCTTTATTATAAATTACTATTTATCCTATTATTAACTACCTTTATAGCTAAATTTAGTTACTACCTATATTATATATATTTACCTATTAAGCCTATTTATTATAGTTTTTCTAGGTTATATACCTACCTTTTAAATTTTTCCTTCTGTAAGCTTCTTAATACCTTTTTTTTATTATTTTTTTATATTATGTTTTATTATTTTCTACTACCTCTTTTTTTTTAATTACATACTTAATTTTGTTATTATTACTACTATTACTACTACCCCTACTTTATTACTACTACCCCCTTATTTACTACTACTACTATACCTCCTAAGAACGCCTCTAAGATTACTCCTACTTCTACCCCTAAAGTCCTACCTACTAAAACTGCTAAGGAGGTACGCCTAAGCACCTCTAATAAACCCCTACTCCCCCCTACCTAACCTATCCCTTATACTTACTGCCTTTATTATATAATAAAATAGACCCCCTCTAATAAGAGTCTTATCTCCTATTATATAGATACTACTAGTAGGTCCTCTACTATTCCTCTAGTATACCTTACTAACCCCCTCTAGCTAGTAGTAATAAATATATAGTATACTACTAGGCTTATAGTAAGCCTTATATTTCTATAAGTTATCTTCCTCCTTATATATAGTTACTTTTATAACCTTTACTAGCCCTCTACTAACCCTTTATAGCTCCCTTATACTACCTACTATATTACTACTAACCTCTGCTGCCTCTTTAATAAGATAGCTAAAGACAGCTTTACTGCCTTTAATAAGGACTAAGTAAGCTATTCTCTCCCTTCTATCCCCCTTTAAATACTTAGTAATCTGCTAGTAATCCCTTACTATCTATTTACTAACCCTCTACTATATAGGAGGCTAATTTAGCCTTTTAAGTTATAGGCTAGAAAGCCCTTTAGGTAAAAACAGCTTTAGCTAACCTTTCTAAGGCAAAACGTAAGGCTAAGGACGCTAAAGAGGAGGTAAAGTTTTAGTTATAGGAGGTTATAGCTTTTATTAATAGTATAGTTCTTACTAAGAAGTAAGTAACTACTACCTCCTACTAGGCTGCTACCTAGGTAGCTACTATTACTACTCTTAAGGCGTAGACTAAAGCTATTAAGGCTTAGACCTAAGCTATTATTTAGATAGTAACTCTTCTTTCTAGTATTATAAGCTAACTCTATAAGTTTAATAAGGTTTACTTATAGGTTATATATTTTTTTTCCTATTAGCACCCTCCTAGTGCACCCCTAGTGCTTTATACACTAATTTCCCTCTAGAATTACTAGTCCCTTTAGGACCTTAATTCTAATTAAGGTTCTTTCTCTACTCCTATAGGCTAAAATACTAAGGTAGCTAGTAATAAGAATACTTAGTATCCCTCTATTTCCCCCTTTCTTCTCCCCCTCTCCCCCCTTAGTGCCCTCCTAGTAGTGCCTTTAGGTAGGGTCTTATTTTTTATATTTTAGTAGATAATGTTTTAGTAGGTAGCTAGACCTTTTAGGGTCCTAAGATACTTTTAGGCCTTTAGGTAATTTAACTTTTCTTTTTTAGCCTATAGGCCTTCTTCTCTTACCTTTACTTCTTTAGTCTCCCTTTAGTAATCCCCTAGTGTAACACTTATTTATAGTTATCTTTTATAACTTATAATAAGTTACTTTAAGGCTCCTATAAGTTCTCTTTTTCTCTATACCCCTTCTACTTAATAAGATACCTTTAGTTTATTAGTAGTCCTTAGTAGGCTACTACTACCTCTACTTTATATATATCTTTATTATTCTTATTAATAGGGATATCTCTACTTTCTTTAATGTTACTATAGAACTTTTTAAGTTATAAAGGTAAGAATATATTATAAATGTAGTACTTTAATTATAGGTTAAGTTTATATACTACCCCCCTATTAATTACCTATATAACTAGAAATAGGCCTAGATACTTATCTAAGAGCTTCTTAGAGGGTTGTTTCTACTAGATGTTTTATATTACTAGTAAGACCCTTTCTCTAACCTTAAACTTAATAGAGATTCTTTATTAATTATACTATTTTATATATATTTTATTTAATTAGCTTAATAGCTATTAAATAGCCTCTTATTATTATCTTAATTAATTAACCCTTTCCTTTACTATAGGGACTATAGTCTAGTTTATCTTAATGTAATAGATATTATAGAGTCCTTTTAGCTAGTAGCCTATTAAGGCTTCTACTAGTAATACGCTAGTAGCGCTATAGCAAGCGCTATTATAAACAAATTATACTATTAGTAGCTAGTCTACTTAGTTATTCTACTTAATATTACAGTAGGCTTATAGAAAATATTTAATGTTTTAATTTTACTATTCTATCTAGCTATTAGTTTAGAGGTAGTATGTAGTACTTAGTTTCCTCCTAATAGCTAACTAGTAGTATACCTCTACCTAGAAGCAGCTAGTAAATATTAATCCTTAGTCTAAGACTATTAACTTAGGTACTCTATACTATAATATAACTCTATCTACTAGTATTATTACTAATATATTAGCCTTTATTAACTTATAGGTAGGTATATAGAGAGTGTATTTTATAAAACAGTTAACTACTACTAGGATACTATTAAACTGTTTACCCCTCTTTCTTTCTGACTTTAGGAGCTTTATAATAAAGTTAAGTAAGATACTTTACTATAGGTAGGTAGGCACTAGTAGGCTCCTAAGGGATCTATAAGGTGTATAGTGCTATAGTTTTATTTATTAACATACTATATATATCTTAATATACTCCTTTATATCCTTTTTTATTAATTTCTAGAAGAAGGATTTAGCTAGACGCTTTATTATGCAGCTGTATCTTAGGTAGCTACTAGTTAGTTTGTTATAGTATGCTGTTAGTATCTCTATCCTAAACCTACTGTTTTTAGGGATAACTAATTATTCCTTATACCTTACTACCCCCTTTATATCTCTACTCTAACCTACCTACTTTTACTATATAGATCCTAGCAGTTAGAGGTTATCTTTCTGCTCTACTCTAATCTCTTCTTTTAGCTTAGATATAAGGTCTTTAGGAAGTAGGAGCTACCTCTAACCCCTTAGTAACCCTCTAGTAGCCTATATACGCTTAATTTATACTACCCTTAGCAAAAATTATCTAAGAAAGTCTTCTAAGAATACACTCCTCTTATAGTTAACTTCTTTATTAGTTAGTTAGTAATCTAGGTATTATAAAAGTCTATTAGCTAAGTTTAATTTCTTAGGCTAATATTTAATTTTAAAGTTAAATATAGAAAGGTTCTATAGTATCTACGCCTAGCAGCTATTTAGTTATAGCTTAGCAGTAAGGTAGTAGTAGCCTAAGTAATTAGTAAGAAAGACAGTCTAATATTAATTATATAGTAAGAAATACTACTATTACTCTACTGCTTTACAGATAGCTAGCAGCTTAGCCTCTAGTGTACTATACTATAGCTTTACTCTCTATAGTTTCTAAGATATATACGCTATAAGGTGCTATTACTAATTATATAGTTAGTATAATACTTATAATAGGCTAGTATTACCTTACAACAGGCGTATAGTAACTTAATACGATTTATCTAAGCTAAGGAGAGAAAGTAGAAAGTGTAAATAACATATAGTTTATGTAGGTATTTATCTTATACGCGTTATATATATACGCCCCTCTAGCTGGTTATAAGTAATAGTAAGTTGTAGTAAGCACTAGCCTAGCTACACTTATTATAGCGTAGCCTATAATATATACTCCCCTCCTACGCTATAGGGCTTTACTAACCCTTAATAGTTATATACTGTAATTTAAGAAACAGCCTACTAAATATTCTTATAGGCTAGTAGGCTTATTATTATTCTTCCTTTTTCCTTACTAGCCCTTTTGTTAATATTATAAGTATTTATCCTATATGCAGCTGTGCTTTTCTTTTGTTTTTATTAGTCTTTTACTAATTACTAGTTATTTATTATAGGAATTAGATAATTTATAATAGCTGTAAGTAAATTAATCCCTATATAGGCCTACGCGTGTGTATGTAAACTGCTAATTAGTTACTAACTTATAAGACAGCCCCTTACGATCCTTAGCTGCTTTCTATCCCCTAAGGATAATAAGGCCCTTAACTTTATTACTCCCCTAGGCCCTAAGCCCTAGTTACCTACCCCTACTGTAAGTTACCTCTTTAGTAAGTATATTATGTAATTTAACTAACCTAGCTAGGATAATAATTATAATAATAAAGCTAATAAGGCTAACTATAGCTCTTCTGTTATAAAGAGACGTTATACTAACGCCTCTACCCCTGCTGCTACCCCTACTACTACCCCTATCTACATACTAACTGTCCTTTATATACATCCTTACTTCCTATATGCTTACTGCCTTATATATAACCTTACTGCTATATAATACATAGAGAATATTAGTACCTATAGGTATTATTATCTTCTCTATATGCAGTCTAACTATAGCTACTAACCTATATGTCTTTTACTACTTATGTAAATCTTACGCCTTACTAATATAACCTAAATCCCTAAGGCCTCTCTAGGCCTCTATAAGGTAATATCTCTTACTGCCTACGCTACTACCCTAACTGCCTCTAGCTTTATAGAGTATACCTCCTTCTAGCTAGCTGTTAAGGCTTAGGAGGTTATAACTAACTTAGAGTAAGAGGCGTAGAAGAGCGCTAAGAAGACGTATAGAAAGCATGCCTACAGCGTGTCTAATAATACGCTCCTTACGTCTGCTGCGCCTGCTCCCCCCTTTCTAGCCTTTACTGCTACTACAGCTACTACCTAGGCTGCTGCTACTACTGCTAATAATACATACAGTAAGGTTACTTTCTACCTAAGTAGTCTTATAGCTACCTAAGGTAAGCACCTTATTATTATAGTTAAGAAGATCTTAGTCTCTCTTAAAAGAGTAAGTACTAGTCTTATACTCTCTCCTATATAACTCTTATACTAACTTTATATTCCTAGTTTATTAACTTTATTACTACTAACTTTAGTTATAGCCTCTCCCCTAAGCTAGAAGACTCCTAGTAGGAAAGTCTTCTATACGCTTTAAGTATGCTTATTCTATATAGCCTTACTACTTACCTTATAGGGCCTAGTTATTCTTTATAGGCTGCAGCCTTTTAATGGAGATTTATTACTTATCTGCTTATTATACATTCTTATCTTCCTTTACATATGTATATTACCCCTATTACAGACGTTAATAGGTCTATACTTCTTTTTAAAGAAGTCTAGGGCTATAGTGTCTTTAATTAATTTAATAAGTTTCTATATAGCTTTAGTAAAGCCTTCCTAGCGTACTAGCGCCTAGTGCGTTTTTGCTTTTCCTTTACTACGCTATTACATACTAATTATTTTAGTAATACGTTATTCCTCCTTACTGTCTTCTATTAAAAGGGGAGGTTATATATTATAGGCTTTCTAGCCTAGTAAAGGGTTACTCCTAGTGCAGCGTAATAGGTCTATATAAAATTAGTTATAAATATTACTAGGTATGTTAAGTTTAACTATAAGGGGGCTAATTACTTTAGTAACTTAGTAATAGTAGTGTAGCTAATTAAGCTTATAATTTAGTTATAGAGAGCAGTAGTTATATATTAATAACTATACGTTATTACCTACTTTAAACTTTTTAGCTGCGCTTTACTGCTTATTAGCTAATTCTTTAGTTTGTTACTAGGCTGCAGCTATTACTGCTTATACTATTAAAGTTACTTTAGTTATCTATTACATAAGTCTTTTAGTAACCTTTTTATATGTGTCTGTTATCTTTAGTGTGCTCTCTCTAACTATAATAGGGTCTATATAGTAACTATATTCTATAAAGAAGGGGCTTAACCTAGTTACTAATATAGTGTAATTATTAATTACTAGTTATGTAACTAATATCTAATACGCCTAATCCTCTTAAAGGTAACTTATATAGGTATGTAACGTTACTTAAATCTCTTAGTTAAAGCGCTTAGTAGCCCTATTACTCTATAGGTAGTATAACGTGCTTAGTCTTTACTTAATACTAGTAAGTATATAAAACTTACGTTAGAACTTACTTATCTAATTACTCCCTCTATTACTAATAATACTTTTTAGTATGCTATAGAAGCAATAATAGTAACTTAGGAATCTTTTAGTGTATACCTCTATATTTATTATTACTATTAGCTTAAGTATTACTAACTTTCCTAAGCAGTCTATAATAACCTATATATTAGTAGCGTAGTCTAGGCTAGATAGTAAGAGGTCTATAATAAAATCTATTAAGAGGTTGCTTTTTAAGCGCTTAGGTATGCTTAGTAGTTACAAAAAGCCTTTCTTTACGTTACGCTAGATCTTACTGCTTCTATATATATTACAGTTATAGATAAAACGCTACACTATTTGTAACTAACCTAGCTAGTAAAACCTCTATAAAAGTATCTCTAAGGTGCTGTTTCTACTTAGGTGCCTAGTTATAGTTAAATTATAGCTCTATTATACTAACTAGGTGTATAGGCTATTAGAGGGGGAATTAGGGTTATTATTACTTAACACCTATATCCTCCCCCTCTAGGTAAGTTACTTTACGTTATTAAGGCAGCAGTCTGCAATCTAAATATGTAACTAGAGGTCTAGTAGGAGTAAGTAGTCCTCTTACTAGACAGCTATATACACTACTTAGAAGATAGTATTACTATCCTATATTATAACCTATAAAGCTTATAATTCTTTATCCTTAAATACCTCTATATGTAGCGCTAGAGGTGCCTCTATTATATAGCAGGCTATTACTAGCTGCGCTTTATCTAAGATTATTTAGATAATACGTCTCTACTAGCAGTTATTATCCTACATAAGGGAGGCGTCCTACTTACGCTAGGAGAGCGTATTAGGAACGCTTACATCCTTACTAGGCTAGTATATAATATAGAAGTTATATTTAGTAAGTGTCTTAGCCTAATAGCTCTAGCGCTCTATTAACTTCTACTTTTTTATAAAGTACTTAAGGGACTTATAGTTAACTATTACTTTAAAGAGCTCCTTTAAGCTATATAGCTCTACTCTCTACGCTTAGAGGCAATCTAGTATAGCTAATAGCTCCTTATTATAAATAGGGTAGTTATACTACGCTAGCATAAGCTTTTATAAGTAAAAAGTAATAGGTTAATACTTACCCTTATTGTTTGCTTATATTAAGGCGCCCCCTAGTGTAAACCTAAAGCAGTTAGTCTCTATAAACGTTAGGGCGTCTAGGTTAAAGTTTTATAATAATAGAGCTATTATAAAGCAGTTCTTTAGCTCCTTAAATGCTATAGCGCACTCTATAGACTATATAAATAATATACCCTTCTTAGTAAGGTAAGTTATTAGCTTAACTACCTTAGCGTAGTTAGGTATAAATATCTAGTAATAGTTAGTAAAACCTAAAAAGCTTCTTATGCCCTTAATAGACTAAGGCGCTAACTACTTACAAATAGTATACACCTTTTCTAGGTCTGCTAAGACGCCCTTCCTAGCTTCTAGAATAAAGCTAATATACTTTACCTTCTTTATACTAAAGTTACTCTTCCTTACGTCTAGGCTAAGCCCTACTGTATAGAGCTTCTTAAGGACCTAATAGACCTTCTATTTATAGTCCTCTTTTATCCTATTAGAATAAATAAGGATATTATTAAGGTATGTAGTAATAAAGTTATTAAGAAACTCCTAGAGTAAGCTATTTATAAAGCGCTACTAGTTTATAGGTATGTTTGTTAGCCTAAAGGGGTAGACTAACTACTTAAAAAGCCTATATTATATATAAAAGGCAGTCTTATACTTATTACTATCTGTAATTTATATCTTATAGAAGGCTGCTACTACGTCTACTTTAGTGTACTACTTAGCTAATCCTATATAACAGAGAGTCTTAGAGATAAATAGTAGGAGATAATAGTCCTTTTTTATAATTACGTTTAGCGCTTAGTAATTACAGTAAAAGCGTAACCTGCTACTTAGTTTATATATAAAAAGCACTAACGCCCCTACTGTAGAGCTACTTACTTAGATAAAGCCCTTATTAAGGAGGTCCTCTAGGGTCTTCTTTAGGACTAATAATTCCTCTCTTAACATACTGTAAAGGGGGCCCTACAGTAGGGTTGCTTTTAGTTCTAAGTCTATATAGTAGTTACAGCTAGGTTAGTATAGAGGTACTTTTATTAAGGTGTTAGGGTTAAATAAGTTACTGTATTTATTACATACCTATTGCAGTAGTACTGTAACTTTAGCAGCTTATTTTGCCCTTTTATCTAACTTTAGCTGTAAGGCTTTCTCTATGTTAGTAAGGCTAACTGCTATAATCTAAAAGAACGCCTATAAGTCCTTACTTATCTTTCTTATAGATAGGTTACAGCAGGTAGTGTAGTCCTTACGTGTAGCCTTATAATAGATAGCTATAAAGGCAGGCGCTTTAATTACTTATATAGCTCTAATTTTACGTACTATTATAGACTCTTATTAGCTAACTAGGCGTAGCGTAAGGTCTGCTTACCTATAGTATATAGTGCGCTTTATAGCGTTATAAACAGTATAGTTATATTCTATCTAAGGTTTCCCTAAGAATATATTAACATTAAGGCTATATATAATATATATATATATATACTAGTAATATCTATAGAGTTTAAGGTTAAATATAACTACTCCCTCTGCTATTATACTAGCTAATTTATTAGCAAACCCTTTTAGGGGGATTTTCTATTAAGAGACATATAGAAAGCGCTAAGTGTATGTAAAGTTATAGTTTACTATTACATAAGTATTATAACTAGTATTAGTAAGAGCTTAGGTAGAGAATCCTTTATTAATATAGGTATCTAATAGTGTAGCTAGTCTAATTATTCTCCTCCTACGCTAAAACTCCTCCTATCCTGCGCGCTTCTTACTTATTAGCTTTAGAGCCTAATTTTGCTTTAGAGCTACTCTTTTTCTAACTTCTCTCTACTCTTAGCTATACTGTAAGCGTTATTACTTTCTTTAAGCTCCTTAACCTTAGTAGTTACTTTAGCTATATAAGTAGGCCTGCTTTTCTTCTTCTTAACGTTAGGGTAATTATAAGCTAGGTGTCTAATCTTCTAGCAGGCGTAGTACTAATATGTTTTAATATATACTTTTTATACCTTAGGGCGTTTTTTTTCTTTAGTTTTACTAGCTGTATATACTATTATTCTTTCTGTTATTTATATATCTTTATTAGCATCCTTTAGCGCTTAGGGTAGTAGGTACTAGTAAGCAGGCTGTATGCTACTAGCTAGGTTCTTAACCTTCTAGGCTACTTTACTTACTTATTATATATAGGTGTAGAAGGTAGGGGAAAGTAAGATACTTACTAGCGCGCTTTAGATACAAAGGGGAAGAGCATTTAAGAGGAGTATAATTTACACTTTACTTAGCTATAGGTAGCCTTCTGTTTTAGCTAACACCTATTTAAACTTTAAGAGAAAGGTAGTAAAGGATTTATACTCTTTTATCTTAATACTTATTAAGGAGGTAAATATATAGGTCTTTACGTTTAGGTTGCTATATATACGCTTTAGGTACTTTAGGAACTCTTTAGGATTATAATTTACTTAGGCTCCTCCTATTTTATAGTAGGTTAATACTATTCTCTAAGGCGCTATATCTAAGCAGAAGTTAATAAAGTACTAAGCCTCTTACTTTATTATAAAGAACGCTTTATTAATATGTAACTTATTATGTATCTAGTGTAACTATATAAGGAAGTCCTAACGCTAGCTAGAGAACTTTAGGGGGTTTAGTATTAGTTTCTAAATAATTTAGGGGTAGTTCTTAGCTAGCGTAGGCGTAGCTACTACAGCAGTTACTATAGGCGTAGTGTCTGCTACTTCTAGGGACTCTTTATTATGTAATTTAATTATAAGGCTTACGCCTTAGGGGTTAGCGCTCCTTACTTTAAGCTCTCTTATTTCTTATATTATCTCTGCTATTACTTACTTTAAGGCTGTAACTTTAGCTTTTACCTCTACTAATAGAGAACCCTTATAGCTTATTGTTATTTTGTTATCTTATTACATACCTATTACGCAGTATAATTAGTAGGGTATTTATTATTATTTTAAGAGCTTAGATATGTAATAGGCTAGTATTACCTTACAATAGGCGTATAGTAACTTAATATAATTTATCTAAGCTAAGGAGAGAAAGTAGAAAGTGTAAATAATGTATAGTTTATATAGGTATTTATCTTATATACGTTATGCGTGCGCGCCCCTCTAGCTGGTTGTAAGCAATAGTAGGTTGTAGTAGGCACTAGCCTAGCTACACTTATTGTGGCGTAGCCTGTAATAATACTACCCTAAGTATAAAAGTAAATATATGTATTTCTATATAAATAGGTAGGTTTAGGTTAAAGTAGCGTAGTATAAGGGCTGTAGTAAATAAGGCTTTAAGCTGCTTAAAGGCCCTTAATACCTTACTAGTAATTAATAAAGAATAACCCCCCTTAGTAATTAGCTAATTAGTTAATAGAGTGTATACCTTTATATAGTTTTAAATAAAACGTTAATAAAATCCTATAAACCCTAAGAAGACTTATATATTACAGATGCTAGTAGGCACTAGCTACTTAATAATAGCCTGTATGTAGTCCTCTTCTATTATAATACTATCCTTAGAGACTATAAAGCCTAAGAAGCTAATAGACTGTTTATAAAATTTACACTTCTTAAGGTTAGCTACTAATCTAGCAGCATCTAAGTAGGTAAGCACCTACTTTACTACATCTATATAAGACTCTTTATCCTTTAAAAAGATAAGAATGTTATCTAGGTAAATAATATAGATAATATCTACTAGTCCTATAAAAGCATTATTAATATAGGCCTAAAAGGTAGCTAGTACGTTAATAAGCCTAAATAGTATTACTTAGTACTTAAAGTAACTATACTACATATAGAAAGCTATCTTCTATTTATCTCCCTTATAGATAGCCACCTAGTAGTACCTATTCTTTAAGTTAAACTTAGTGTACTACTTTACCTCTAATAGGTAGTTAAGAATCTTAGTAATTAAGGGTAATAGTATTTAATTCTTAATAGTAATGTAGTTAAGCCCCTAGTAGTTAATATAGAGGCGTAACCTACCCCCCTTCTTTAGCATAAATAGGATAGGTATACCTACTAGGCTCTTAGATTATTATATCTATTCTTTTGCTAGCACTTTCTTAATATACTATTAAAGGGCAGCTAGCTTAGGCTCTGCTAGTAGGTAGATAGGGCTCTATAGTAGTTTAGTTCTTAGTTCTAAGTTAATAGTATACACCCTCTTACTAGTGCCCTCTTAGTGCCCCTTTACGTTAAAGATATAAGCCTAGTTAGCATACTTATCTAGTAATATAGGTTCCTTTTTCTCTTACATCCTAACCTCTTATATATAATAGACTCTAGACCCTATTATAAAGGTTGCTTTAGCTTCCTTTATAGCCTTCTTAATAGCCTTTTACCTAATTACTAATTTAATATCCTCCCCTTTTAACTTATATATCTAATTTAGTATTTTCTAGCTAAGGTTAGAGGACGCTAGTTACCCCTAGGGGATCCCTAAGATTATAATATACTTCTCCTCTAGTGTTAATACCTAGAAATAATAGCTCTAAGCCTTCTTAGTGCTAAGGTTATTTATTACCTATATAACTAGGACTTTCTAACTGTAGTTAGAAGCGCTTAATTCCTATAGACCTTAAAGCTTTAGTCTATTACTAGCCTGCAGTAGGTAACTAGTTAGTAATAATACTCTCTAGTTAATTACGTTATAGTTAGCACCTATATTAATTATTACTTTCTCTTTCTTTTATATTCTTCTAACCCTTACCTATAAGGTTACCTTAAACTGCTAGCAGCCTATCTTCTTACCCTAAGGTATATTAATTATGTTAACCCCTATTATAGCAGCTAGGGGGGTATACCTCCTACCTAAGTATCTTAGTTAGCTGCACTAATAGCAGTTAGTTTCTTAGCACTAATTAAAGTAGTAGCCCTTATTATTATAATTATAGTATATAATAGTTAAATAGTTTAGTATTACTAACCCTCTGTTAGGTTATATACTATCCTACTGCTCTATCTAGCTTAGTTTTAATAGTTTATTACTTATTAAAGTAGGTATGTCTTATAGTTTAGTTTTTACTTCTATAGAGGTTATTTAAGGTATCTCCTAAGGTAGCTACTAGGTAGGCCCCTAAGGCGTACTCCCCTAGTAATTAGTAGATATCTAGGCCCTCTATGTAATTTTCTTAGTTATTTCTACTTACTTTATAATCTTATCTAATGCTTCTTAATTATCTAGTAACCTATAGGCTATAATCTTATTTTATAAGTTAGAGAGGATATAGTTAACTATATTAATTATCTATAGCCTTTCTAGTAGCTAGTTAGGGCACTCTGCTTCTAAAGCTTTATACTAGTTAATAAAGGTTTAGTATAATTATCCTAGTTTCTAACGTTTATTCTCTAACTCTACTACTACATTATACACCCTTATATTCTTATTAGTAACGCTATTATATAGCTACTTCTCTATTACTAACTATATAACTTTTACTTAGTTATTTCTATAGTGTATATTTATATAGGTAGCCTACTAGTAAGCTATAGGTCCTTTAAGGTATCTACCTATATAGATTACCTAGTTATAGTTATTATCTATACTAGAAATAATAAATAAACCTATAAGCTTAAACTAAAAGTTAGATAGTTTAGCCTAGCTTCTACCTTTATAATATAGAGGCGCTATATATTTTCTATAATTATCTAGTTTTTATTATTTAAGTGCTACCTACTCCTTGACTAGTGTACCTCTAGTAAGTAGTATATTAACATTAGCACTATTTTAAAGTGCTAATATAAGGTTAAGGTTCTTCTGCTTTCTAGCCTTATTAATTTTATCCTAAAGTATTCCTTAGACTTACTTTACTATTATCTTATTAACAGCCTTATAGGTGTACTTATTAGCTACTAAGGTATTTATATTATTATCCTAGTAGCTACTAGGGGTGCCTTAGTAGTCTCCTCTGCTGCTCTTATTACAGCTAGTAGTCTCTTAGTAGGTTAAGACTCTATTATTATCTATTATGCTAGTTTCTTATATATCCTATTTATTATAGGTGTTATTCCTCTAGGAGGTAGTAGTAGTTCTCTTAGGTGCTATCTTACTCTACTAGTTAGTACGCCTAAAGGTAGGTAGAGGTTAAAACATATTATAGGCTAGGATTATATAGAGTAGTAGAGTTACTAACAGTAAGGTAGGGGTCTATTAGTTATATTATTTTAACCTACTCCTACCTACTAGGTAGGCAGCAGCAGTCCTTTTCTATCCTATCCTAGCACTCCTACTAATAATAGTCCCCTAATAGTCCTATAATAACGCCCTAATTACGTTATTAAGCTGTAGGTTAGCTGCTAGTGCTCCTCTAGTGCTTACCCCTAATAACCTAATATATCTAATTATTAGGCACCCCTAATAATCTAACCTATCTGTTACCTATAGTTATCTATCCTATCCCTCTGTATAGGTTACGCTGCTAACAGCCTTAATAGCTTTATAGGCTGTTTTAGAGTCTTTTATAACTCTAAGGGGCCTATTAGTATATAACAGCTTAATATAAGCTAGTGCCTTATAATTAGCATCTTTATTAGTAGATATAGGGTTATTAAGATCTATTATAAGATCCTTAGAGGCTAGAAGAGCTTACACTCTAACTGCCTAAGTTATATAGTTAGAGGTACCTTCTAACTTTGCAAATTAGACCTTAGTGTCTATAGTATAGTTAGTTATAAAGGGCCTAAGAAGGTAAAGGCCTAAAAAGGCAAGGGTTATCGGTTCGAATTGTGGAAAAGGCGGGTTTTATAGGGCCTAAAAAGGCTGCAGAAATCAAGGGGAAATCGAGGTAGAAATCGATATATTAAGGTTATTATAGTTTTTCTTCAGCTTATTCGTTAATAAGCTAGGCTTATAACCTATTCAAGGTAAATAGGGGCGTATATAACTAAATAAGATAAAGAGGAATAATAGTTATAGTATTTATTAGCTTAAGCAGCTTAGTCTATAGAAGGAAGAGTAGGAATAGGTCTAAGAGGAAGGAAACCTATCCTTTTATACCTATTCTAGCTCTACTAGGGTTAGGGTTAAGTCCTAACCCTTACCACGTGATTCTCTAGTTAATTACATGTAGATTGCGTATCCTTTTGCCTAAATAGGCCTAGTATAAAGGTTATTTTATCTAGGTTAAAGTATAAGCTCTAGGGAGGTTTCTAGCAGTTTCTTCTAGTTTCTACTGCTTTATCAGTATACAGTGTATACAGTATTAATAATACTGTATTATAACTATAGTTAGTATATAACTATAGTATATTTATAGTTATAGTTATAAGTTATATAAGCGTTATATTATAGAGATAAAGCGTAGTAAGCTATTATCTCTAAGAAAATTAACTTAAATAAAATATAGAAGGGTTTAGAAAGGTAGGTAACTTACTCTAATAGGCGACTTACTATATAGGTATGTTATAGCGCTTAAGCTATAAGTAGTATAAGGCTATAGGCTGTAAAGTAATAGCCTATAAGGCACTAGTAGTAAGAGATACTATAGACCTACTAATTCTTATATATACTTATAGCCTATAGGTAGGAGAGAAGTATATATTATAGGCTGCACTATAAAGGTATTATAGCTAGGCTTTACCTACTATAGGCTTAAGTAAGCTACATACAAAAGGTCTATACACTATGTAAGCATATAGTATATAATCTCTCCTTTTACTCCCTAGCTTAGATAACTAGTAATTAAGTTACTAATTACCTAAATAAGGCCTTACCTAGCCCTTTATAATATATACTATTAAACTCTTAGAAAGTAAAATATAGTTATATAATATATAGCTTAGAAAAGTAAAATAGCTTCTATATAACTTATAATATATCTTTAGTTTATTCTTAAAGTAACTTAATAAGTAGTCTAACTCTAAGTATTTAAGAACGCTGATTAAACTAGCGTAGAACTAATTAGATCCTACAGTTAAGATTAGTCACACAATACAAAAAAAAAAACAGCAGTTAGCCTAATATAAGCATTATGCCTTATTTTTATGCTGTTAACTTAGTAAGGTAGCTTGTTTAAGAATATATAGTACTATAGGGGTTAGTATAGTCTACTTAATGCTAGATTAACTTACCAGAGATAGCTTTACTCTTAAGGTCTATACTACTAAGGTCTGCAGTAAGAACTCTTAACTATAGAGGTATTTAACCTTAAGAGGCAGGCTTATTAGGTATATATAGTTAGCTAGGATGGAATCTAGGATTCTCCTATTAACTATACCTATAACCTGCTAAACCTACAGTTTAGATAAATTATCCTAAAACCTACCTCTTAAAGTAACTAAATTAAATCCTCCTTTCTAATCTTATTAAGTCTAATCTTATTAACTCCTTATCCTTAGTTATGCCTACGCTTAACCTAAATAACCCCTTTAAACTAGGCACCCCTCTTAATTATAACCCCTTAGAGGTTATAAAATAGTTTATAACAGCTTAAATAAGCTCTATTATTAAGCAGTATAGAGGGAACTCTCTGTATAATATTATTACTATTAATAGTAGAATAGATAACTATATAGTAATTAATATTACTAGCGTTAGATTAGTAATCTTACTTCTTAACAGCTTAGCAGCTAATACAGGCCTAATTATTAGGGTAAGGCAGGCTCTATAGCAGTAGCTCTGCTCTTTTGTTAGCAGGATAGCCTAGAAGTAGGATAACGTATCTAAAATTACAACGATAAAGGAGCACTTAGGCTGGCTGCAGGTAGTGATCTACGCTATTTAGTAGGTGTAGTATAATTAAGGGACAGAAGTAGAGATTTTGCTGGAAGCTCTAAGGTGTTAGTTAGAAACTTAATGCAATAGTTATACTTAATACATGTCACTAGACCCCTAGAAAATAAAACACGTTCACATAATGCATGGCCTAGAAGGGCCTAACTCTAAGTATATCTTTAGCTTTAAGCTAAAGATATAAAGTAACTAACTTACTAATATTATACTTTAGTTTTCTAATAGATTAAGAACTATAAGTAGAAAGAAACTAACTAAGTATCTTTAGTCTATAGCTAGAATAACTATAAGTAGGAATATTATTCTTTTTAGATTATAAATCTATAAATTCTAAACTTATTATTCTTTTACTAATGTTTTATACATTCTATTTAACTTCAAGACTTACTAAGAAGATATACTGCTACTTTAAAAGCTTCTAAACTCCTTTAGTCTTAGCGTTGCTTTATAGTGGACTCCTAAACTGCTATAAACCTTATCTAAATTACTAAAGTTTAAGATTTCCTCTCTCTTCCACCTCCACAAGTTGCAGATAAACCTGTTAAACAACGTCCACCTACGTCTCAGTCAGTCTCTTAAAAAATCGTGGAATACCAGATTGTTAGAATCATCTTCTGGTGTCTTTGACATTTTTTTCCTACGTACGTGGATTGCGGCGTGGTGCTGTTCGCGTGGTTGGACTGACCTTCCCCGGTAAGGCCACACTGGAATCGCGGGCAACACGAGCCACCCCGCCCAAACGCGAGACCTTTCAAAACAACCCCGGCGGCGACGGCGAAAGATCCAGCTTCTCCACGACAATCCCTCCCGCGAGGCGACGTCGCGCCGAGCTCCCCGGCTCCTGCCAGCCGTGGCATGGTAACTTCTCCGCAGGGAGCGGGCAACCATGTCGCGCCCTTCGCGGCTTGTCTGGTTCGGCAGACCTACCCCGTGCGGTAGCAAAAGCGCCAGCAAAAGCGCCGCCAGCACTCCCTCGGGCCGCCGACTTTCCAAGACCCCAGACCTGCACGAGCTCGCCGTCGTCTTCGAGGACCTACCGACCTACCGCCGTTACAGGCCCGGCACCGGCCCGCGCCTGCGCCCAATCACCCTCGTCCCGGTCCGCGACACGACGGCCTACATCCGCGACGAGTTTTTCGTCCCGCCCGCGTTCTCCGTCGACGGCAAGAAGCGCTTGCAGTATGTCGTGGGCTGGACCGATCTCCCCGCCGCCCGGCTCCAGGTTGACGCCGAGAAGATATCTGACTACGTCTCGCCAATGGCGTACGAGGAGTGGTGTGCCGCGCAGGCCGCCGAAAGAGATGAGGAGGAGCGCAGGATCGAGGAGGAGGAGAACGTGCTCGCCGTGGCGGAGGCGGAGGCGAGGGAGAAGGGCATCATATTGGATCATGGGGTGAGGGGACGCAGAGGAACGAAGAGGAAGCATCAGGGTGGGGTCGAGGCGAACAAGCCGCCCGCCGCGACCACGCCGGCGACTGGGGAGAAGAAGAAGAGGCGGGGACGGCCTCCGAAAGGTGTGCCATCGCTTTCGGCGCCGTCCAAGAGCATGGTACCGAATGACTTTGACGGGTTAGATGCGGAAGGCGACATCGAGATGCAGATCGACGAAGAGGCCGAAGAGAGGGCGATCTTCCAGCAGCTGAACGGGGAGGAACCCACGTCGGTCGAAGAATCCTACGACTCTGGCGAGTTGAGCAGCGCGCAGGCACAATCAGACCCTCCCGCGAAGAAGCAGCGAACGGGATCGCCGAGGCCGACCTTGTCACGGCTCCTATCCGGCATCGAGACGGACAGCAGCAGAAGCACGCCCTTTGACTCGTCCAGAGGAGCTACCAGCTCACCGGCACTACCGCCGCTGCCTCAACTGGCCTCCCGGCAGCGAGAGGCCCCCATCCTACCGCCGATGCCCCCGGCGTCCGCCCACCAGACATCCACGCCCACCGCTTCGCGCACAAAGACGCAACCGCAGAAGCGGTCTCTCCTCTCGATACGACACTCCCCGTCCACGCCCCAGGAACCGCCTCCAAGGCCTCAGACTCCGAGGCCTCAGACTCCGACAGCAGAACCTCCAACGATGCTGTCATTGGCACCGGCGACCGCGCCACCGACACTCAATCCGCCCTCCAACGGCCTGGGGACGACATCCACTCCAGCTCCGCGACCCCTGATCCAGAACACGACGCCGTGGACCATATCCCTCGCGGCCTCCAGGAACCTCGCCAACCTGACGCCCTCGCAGCCGATCCGGTCTATAGAACAGGCCCCTTCCGCGACGCCGATGCCGAACCCAGCGCCACACGGCCAAAGCCCCGCCCTCAATGGGAGCCTCTCCTTCTCCGCGCCGCCCGCTACTAACACCGGCAGCCAAAGAGCTATCCTTAGGACCCTCCCGTCCACGAAGGACCAAGAAGAAGAGGAAGCAGTGGAGGAGGAGGAGGAGGAAGAAGAAGAAGGCGTCTACGAAGTCCTCCGCCTCGAGGGCCAGCGAGAGCGCGTCATCCGCGGCAGGTCGATGCGCTACTTCCTGGTCCGCTGGAAGGGCAACTGGCCCGCCGAGCAGAACCCGACCTGGGAGCCCGAGAGCAACATCCCGCGCCACCTCATCCGGAACTACCTCCTTAAGAACCCGACCCCGCGGGCCCGCGGCGCCGGCGCGCTGCACCGGTACTTCGCTCCCTCGGAGCCACGCAAGTACTCGTCCGTCTCGGAGGCGTTTGAGGGCGGCGACGATAGCGGCGACGAGGACGAGGACGAGGACGTGGTCGAGGAGGGCGGCGCCAAGGAGGAGGAGGACGAGGACGAGATGCTTCTCGTTACGGACGAGCCGCATCAGGCCGTCAAGCCTACGCTTTCCTGGTGAGCGAGTCTGTTTTGGTGATAGATGGAGAGTGTGAGAGCAGCAAGACAAGGTATGGGGGGTTCTGGTTCGGGGCGAGGTTTTCCTTATGAGACTGGGCGAAGAGACCGTCGTAGGCTAGATAGAGGGCACCTCACCCCTGGAGCAGTCATCTCCAGGTGTATCTTGGGGCCAGGCTGCATCACGAAAAGCATAGTTTCGCAACGGGCCGCTGTTGGACCACTAGAATCGATTAGAGAATTCGGTATAGAACAAAGTTCAGACACCAAACGTGGCACTTGGCTAGGCCGGACTGAACTTTCAGCAGTAAGTCGCGGATGCTATGGGGGCAAAAAGAGAATCCGGTCTATTATCGCGCTGGTCATGCATTGATGTGCCCCTGGCTTCTCAACTTCTCCCCGTCGCTCAGCTCAGTCATCAATCTACGCCTCCCAAGCCAAGCAGAATATTAACCCGAAATCGCAAGTATTTCGCTCTTCTGACACCTCCTTGGCGCGTAAAGGCACTGTTCGGTTCCCAGACTAACTCGCTTCCATCCACACGATGCTCATCACCCTCTCCTCGCCTCCATCATCCGTTTTGGTACCACTATCCATCCTTCTACTAAAAGGGACCCTGGCAAACTTGAGGCTTTCCAATGGACGACTTGACCTTGCCTCTGGCCATTCTCGTCGTCAGTTTATTGAAAGCAGGCTTCGACATGCCGTGAACTCCTTCGAACCTCTCGCTCGCCATGGTATGGGA
The DNA here is from genome assembly GCA_003386485.1 of Colletotrichum lentis. Lineage (NCBI taxonomy): Eukaryota > Fungi > Ascomycota > Sordariomycetes > Glomerellales > Glomerellaceae > Colletotrichum > Colletotrichum lentis. The sequence goes on from NWBT01000046.1 coordinate 1,035,525, forward strand.
ACCGGGAGAAGCAGGCATCGACGCAGGCGTGTGGACCCCTAGTGTCATGGCGCGCGAGGGAGCTTCCAAAGAGCATCCCGATCCAGAGGGCGTAAGGGCTGATTTGCCCGAGTTGGTTCCAATATGATTGTTGTACACGCCGACGGGCACATGAGCCGATGGGTCAGTCAAAGTCGCAGAGACACCCGCCATTTGAGAAAGCACCTCTGTCTTCGAGGCTCTGTCAGGGCTCGCTGATATGTCGTCGCTCGACATCGGATTCAGAGATTGTTCAGCGTCTCCGTAGATTCCACCGTCATCGACGACAACCTGCCGACATCGTTGTCAGTACCGCTCTCGCCACGCTTCTCCTTCTCCGTCTTGGTTTTCAGGTAAAGATTCACCTTGCGACGGTCAACCCAGCCAGTCACTTGATACAGGAGATCTGCGGTCTTCTGGGTATACGGCTCGGGGCTGTCGACATTGTGGTGCTCCCAAGCCTTCCAGGATTGGGTTTGGGTCATGGCCCAGCCTCCGTGGTACCACACCTGGACGGCTCCGGACTCGCGATCCCTGCGGTGGCGGACCTCCTTGCGTTGATCGGGGTCGTAAGCCACGTACTCGACAGCCTTTTCCCAGTCGGGTGTCTTCTCCCAGACGATGTTCTTGCGGTCAAGCATCTCCTTGAGACTGTCGGTTTCGGGATCGTTCGGGTCGCATCCTTCCAATCTTACCGCCTGAAGCCGTTCCTCTTCTCGTTCTCGCTCTTCAATCGTCGTGTAACGCTGCGCGTTCTCAGGGGCGAGGATGGTCAAGTTGCTAGTGGGATAGACTGGCAGAAACGACACGTCAAGCTCTTCAAAGGATCCGTCACATGGGTCGGATCTAAAGGTGACGCTTCGTCCATCGATGCTGAGGCCCGACCCGAGAATGTACTGCCGAACGAGAATGGCCGATTTGAGGCTGGAAAACGATATCTCGAAGTTACCATCGTCAGAATAGGTGAAGTGAGTGATGACTTCAGCGAAATTGTACGCCAAGCCCGCCTTTTTGAAGACAGCCCCGAGATGCACGACTGGAAACCCTGTGACAAAAAGGCAGCGCGTGCAGCCCTCATCAATCGAGGTCTGCGTGGTCTCGTTCAAGGGGTATGAGTCTGTGTTGGGAATACTGGTGTGGACACTGACCGAGGCGCCATCTCGACCGATGAATCCAAACTTGCGGCAACGAGCGTATCGGTAAAACGCCGAGGCATCTTCCGCCCTGGTGAACTCGATGAAGGCTTGGTTGTAGGTGAAGTCGCCAGTTCCCATCGGGGCCACGTGGGCGTTCAGAATCCGGCCGCCACGAACATGCTCCAAGACTCGCTGGACGTGGACCTCGTCGGGAAAGCCAGCCATGATGACCATACGAGAAGCTACCTCTGGGATGCCGTCGCCGGTGGTTAGTGTTTGATCGCTTCGTTTCCGGACATATCGAATGCCGTAGAGAAACATACCCGGCGTTTGGGAGCGTTGCCGAGCCCCAAAACCTCCTTGTTGGTTACGCAGCGCCCGCTCTTTCTGGGAAGTACATGACCAAATGTCGTCGGAGTCTTCGCTCCACTTCAGGCCGTCAACGTCGACGTTGCAGGTGTCTGGCTGCTTTGATATCTCAGGGCGATGATGATCCTCCTGGACGTCCGGCTGGACTGGACCCGGTAGCAGAAACTGCTGCGAAGCTTCCGTTGAGTTCTTTTGGACAGGCTCGAGGCAGTTGACCATGAAAGGTGCGGCTTCCGAGGCAGGTTGTTGTTGCGACTCCAGCACAGAGACTGTGTCATCTGGAAGATGGCTTTTGAGAAGCCTGGAAGGTGCAGCCGGACTCGGCGAGACCTCTTCAAAGGAAATGAGGAGGTCAGCTTCACCATTTCCAGCAATACAGCTGCTGTCCCGTTCTGCTTTGCCGGGAGACACGCCGATGGCTTCAAAAGCAGCGACGTGCTGGGGATGGTCAGCAAGAAAGCCGCGGAGAAATGCTTCGTACGTCTTGTTGCGCTCGACGGCATTGAGCAGACCTGTCTGCAGCTCCTGCAGTCGGCTCTGGAGAGGCGCTTGGCTTTGCACAACCCTGTCATACTTTGCTCGGAGGCTCTCCAGCTGCGCCTTGGTGCAGTTGTGATCCTCGCCAACGTCGTTCGCGGATACCTTGTCCACCTGGCCTCGCTCACTGATCTCTGACGCATACCTCTGGGCTCGGCATCTGAGGAGCTCGGCCTCAGAAAGCTGCGCCGTGAGCCTCTCGATAGTGGCATTGCTCTTGCCCGCGTTGTAGTTCAATACCTCGTTCATGTTGTCGAGGCGGTCGTTCTCACGCTTCAGAGTCTCGTGGTCATGCTCAAGCTGCTTGAAGCGGGCTTGAAGCGACGTCAGCTTGTCGTCCGACGAGTCAAGACTCTGGACAGCATCGGCAAAGGACGAACGAGACGAGCTCAATGGCGATACTTGTTCCTGAGGGAAAGAACTCCTGCGGCAGGTATTAGTCTTTGTGTCTGAATGAATGTAGACATACTGTTTCGAGGCAGAAGATTTGCGACTTACGAGTTGCTGGGAGTGAACTCGGCCGCCGCGCGATTGAGGTTCCCGTCACTCTGAGTCTCAGAGGAAGGATCGAGAGGAAGCAACTGAACCTCCGTGGAGTGAACCTCAGTACCAGGCTGACAAGAAATGCGATCCATGACATCAGCGAGCTTTTCAATCAGGCCATTGCCGTCAGAATGATCGCCGTTGTCAGACGAATCGAAGTCAATGAGGTTCTGGGACTCCGAGCCAGAAAGGACTGGGGCCGGAAGAGCAGGCGCGACGGGGCTTCTAGCGTCGCTGTCGCCGTCGTTCGTCCAACCGTTGTCGGTTGAGACATAGATAGTCGAGCTATCATCATCCTTCGGCTGGTCCATGACGCGACCAGGGAAGTAGGAATCGATTCTGTCGACCATCGTGGAAAGGAATGCGATGCCTCGGCTGGATGCAAAAGAACCTTATAGGAACCAAGAATTTCCGACCTTTTTGTGAAAGACCTTGAAAAACGAGTGATGTCAGTCAGAGATGGTTTGTTTTTCGGTAAATAAGAAAAAGAGCGTGAAGAATAGGGCGCCGTGATTCGTGAAGAAGGCTGCTATCCCGAGTGCCCACGCTGCCTTTCTGAGAAGGAAGAACCTTTAGAAAGCTTGAGGTTCCCTCAGGCTGCGGCGAGCGGAGAAGAGGATGAGGAAGTGGAGGACGAGGAGATGTAAGAGAGAAGAGGAGAGAGAGAGAAGAGGGAAGGGGAGGGAGAGAGACGGGAATGAGAGAGAGACGAGGGAGAGACGGGGGAGATATGGGGGAGAATAACAAGTGTTGCAGAAGCGAGTTTCTTGCTTAAATCTCTTCCTTTCCAAAGGAAGGTGCTTGCCAGGTAAATGTATTGGGAATTGGGAAGGAGGGAACTTGAGAGCCGATATCTCTGGTAGAAGGAAGAACGAGCGGGAGCAGAAGGAAGAAAAAGCAGGAGCAGGACAACAGAACGCTATTCTATCCAAGAATGCTTAGGGGGCAATGGCTGGTGCCATAAGTCAAGTGTGTGAGGCAGATATCGTGCAGTCATAGAAGGAATCTTGGGGAATCAGAAGGAGGCTGTGGTATATAGGCTGGTAACATACCTGATGGTGTGACTTTCTTGCTGCGTGCGTTATTTCTTAATACTTGAGAGAGTAAATTCTCAGCTTCAAAGATGTTTCTTAGACACGCGATGTGCAATGCTTAGAAGATATTTGCGTATATGTGTTGCAATCCCAAGGGAGGAAGTTGATTGAAAGAAAGTCGCAATCTCAAGGAAGTCAATCTGGAGGGACATCAATCCCTTGTAAGTTGATCTGAATGAAGGCGGCCTGAAGAGAGTCAACCTAAAGATGGAAGGCGCAATAAGAATCCTATTCTGCAATATCAGCATCTCAGTTGCCTGTCTTGCAGCCCCTGTCTTTGGAGATTTGTGAATTGTACCTTTGAGCATGCGCCCCTGAGATTGAGGTTGACAATGACGCCTTGAGGCGAGACCTTGAGGGCGAGCAACTGCTGGCAACAAAGAGTGATGAGGCTGGAAGCTCTGATGCTCTCTAGGGCTTGCTTTTCTTAATATGATGGGGAAAATGAGAAGAAAGTAAGGCTCTTGCTATGAAGGACCGATGTGAGAAGGCGAAGATGTGAGGTCTGCACTGTAGAGAAAACGTCTTCCTCACTGAGATATACAATCTGCAAATGGAGACTGAGTTGTTGGCTTGTAAACAGTGAGGGTTTGAAAGGTAAAGGAAAAGAAGTCCAGCAGACAGACAGTAAGGCCCCTTGAATATCGTGAGGAAACCTCCAGGCTGCATCAGACCTTCCAGCCAGGGCAACAAGATAGGTCAGGACTTACCTAAAACACAAGGGCAGGCGCAAAAGGGGGCAGGCGCAAGAGGTCAAGAAATAGTGAGAGCTACTGGGGGATTGGTGTCATTGTCAAAGAGCTGGTACATGATCTAGAGAAGGACGAAGCTACAACATGGCCAATTTAAGAGCAGAGATTCATGTAAAAATGAGAGCTCTGCAATGAGGTTATCATCAGTGGGTTGTCGTAATGGAAACCAGCCTGTACTACACTCTTCTGGGAGAGATATGCTACAATGCAGAAATAGAGATACAGATTTGTTTCTGGGGAACGGTCATTTTGGCCTCCTTCTTTGATAAGTAGGCAAAAAGGTTTGAGATGCTATTTCAACTATTGGTCAAGTGTAGCTAGGACTATGTGCATAGCAAGCTTGGAGGGTAAGTTAATAAAACTTGATTCAACTGCTAAGCAGAAACATGGAATACAACCTAGGGGTACTAATCCAAGCTCTTGGATCAGGAGCTGGGTTAAGAAACTAAAAACAAAAACAAGCGGCTAGTGTTGGAAGAGGAGAGCACAAGCGTGGTTGTTTAGAGCTGGGTGTGTAGTAGTGACTATGTCGAAGTGCAAATGGTTTTAAAATGAGCTTAAATTCAATGGAGGAATATGTCATCAGGGGATCCCGTACTAGAGCTTCCTGAGAAGATGTTGGATGATTATGAACTTGACCTTGACTTATAAGAGGGCGACGGAGGGGCTTGCATACAATGTTGATGAAAGCGAACGAGTGTCTGAATGCCTGGATGCTCTGACTGTCAGTCTGTCACAAGTTTTGGGGAGGACTAAGACTGGAAGTACGGGAAGATGAAGAGGAAAATGCGCGGTGAAGCTTGGAAGAGCAGCAAGCACGAAGATGATGCAACGGCATCAAAGCCTGGCCCGCTCGCTGACTGCAGCTGCGAGCAAAAGTGTCGTCTCAGCGGACCCACGGCGATTGCAAGGGCGGATCATGTGGACCGTGGGCGTCGAAAAGCGACAAGTCCGAAAATGGCCCAGATCGTCTAGTTGGTTAGGATGATACGTTGTGGTTCTTCTATACAGCGATCCGTGTTGACGGCGGTTCGAATCCGCCTCTGGGCAATTCAGATTGGTCCCCGACCAACGCTCACTTTTGTCATGCTTGCGTTCTGTTTTGTCGGAAATATCTAAGAGATTTGTTTACGCGCTGGGCACCGAGTAAGGGGCATCTATCGTCGGGGACAATCTCAAAAGTGGGGCGCCATTTGCGAGAGAGAGAAGACAAGAACTTTTTTGTGGTATTCTCTCGAGGGAAGACACTATCGCTAAAAAAAAAAAAAAAAAAGGGTTCATGGGGTATGGTACGTGTGCATCCCATCTTAAACGCCGCGCTTAAAATGAGAAGAAAGAAAAAAGAGAAACAGAAAAGGGACAAGTTTTGAAGAACAGGTTGAGGAACCAACGAAGAACCGCTCCGCCCAGCGCCCATCGTTTACATATCTCGTATCTCACGCCTCGATGACAAAGTCTCGGACCATGTTGAGGAACCGCTCACGATACTCTGCGGGATTGGCCGTGATGCTCATGGGGCCGTGGCCGGCAAAGATGTTATACGACTTGACGAGCCCGGTCATGGCCTTGGCGCGGAACTTGTGCTTGGCCCAGAAGAAGTCGAGGACGATGATGCGGTAGGTCCAGTTGCCGTCGACGTCGGTGAGGCCGGTGCGCCACTCGTTGGCGTCGGACTGGATGGTGGGCACGCGCCGGGGCTCGTCCAGGACGTTGGGGCCCGGGTAGCGGACCATGAAGAGCGAGTAGTCGACGGCGTTGTTGTCGGCGAGCACGCGGGTGTCTGCCTCAAGGAGGTCAAGCAGCTCCTTCTTCTGCGCGGGCGTGACGCGGACCTTGTCGTCGAACTCGTCAATCAGCCTCTCCTTGACGCTCTCCGGTGCCAGGTGGCCGTTGGCGATGTCCCTCTCGGGGAAGAAGTAGTCGTTGGGCTTGAGGTCGTACGTCTCCCACTGCTTCTTCCTGTGGTCCGTCTCCTCCTCCGACTTGCCGTACAGCAGGTTCTCCATGATGATGTGATGGGTAGGGGCTGTGCCCAGGATGCCGCCGAGCGTGGCGATGGAGGTGTAGACCATGTCGGTGATGCGCACGAGCAGGCTGTGGGGGTGCTTCTTCATGTGGGCGACGTAGGCGTCGAAGAGATCGTGGGTGAAGAACTCGTGCTCGAAGCGGCGGGGTAGCGACTTGACGAGGAATTTGCCGTCGGCCGTCGTGAAGAAGGTCGAGCCGCTGTAGCCCAGGTCGCCGACGGGCTTGAGGTCGGACTCGCGGCCCTTGCCTTTGGGGGCCTTCTGGGCAAGCCGGAACGAGGTCGTGTATTCCTGCTCGTCCAGCTTCCAGACATTGTGCCGAAGCTCGAGAAAGTCGGCGGCGTGATAGCGGGCGAGGGGCAAGTGGAAGACGGAGAGGAACGAAGCTAGGACGCGGAAGATGCGTTTCTGCAGGCTTGGCTTGTCGGGGTTGCTGGAGTCGCCCGAGATGGCGGCGAGGATCGAGGACGAGATGGAGGTGCTGCGGATTTGCATCTTGACGAGCGGACGACGGACGGCTCTAACAATGCCGAAGTCGATGTCGATGCGAATGCAGATTGATTGTCAGGTTTGTTGAGACCGACAGAGGTGATGTGCAGGTTGCGGAACTACTGGCAAGGGAGGACGAAGCTCCATGGATAAGCTCGACGGGGGTGACGTCACAGCGACGGGCGTGACACTTCGGAGCGGGTACTGCCGTACATGTGTCCCTAGGAGTAGGTAGTAGGTAGGCGGTTTGGCAATGGGGCAGCTGGTGCCGAGTTAGCGCAGGTGTCACGGCCAAACCCGACACCCCAAAGATGATGGCCACGACAACTTCGTTTGATAAAGCCATCGCTCTAGCAGAACAGGGCAGTATCCCAAGATGGAGAAGGGGGTTTGATATATGAAAACGAGCAAAATACCGAAGGTCTATCGTCTATTTGGTTCCTGATCAACAGATGAGTTAAATTGATGTTTCGGAACTCCAGCTTTCAGCGCTGGGCGCCTCTATATATGGGATATCGGAGGCTCTTCGATCTTGACCAAGTCGCACGGTTCACTTAATGAAGTCAGATGGCTCACTCGGTCGAACTCAAGAATAGGTGGTGCATTAGTGGCCCCGCCAAGACATGGTAAGCTGCGCATTACTGGTGATGTTCGAGACGACAGATCCCACAGTTGCCAGCAAATTGCCAGTATCTAACCCGATGGCAGTAGCAGTAATTAGCAGACTGTAGCTCTAGTAATTAACGGGTGCTGCCCGATCCCACCACTCGTCTCGCCTGCCGTTTCCTTAAACCGAATCACCTTCGTCATCAGCATCAAATCCCTACCTAACGAGCAGCAGGTAACCAACCACCTTTGTACAAACCAGCACATTGCTGCCAAATCCGTCTCTTGCCTGTGCCTGTCCGTCTTCCCCTTCATTCCTTGCCGCCAACACCTTCCTAGTCCTGGCCCTGCTTCTTTCCCGCAGCAGTCTCTTCTTTCTTCACCGACTTGCCATCGTTCTCGCGTTATTCTACGGATATAGAAGCCACCGTCAATGGTGGATGCGTCACGCAACACAAGCCTTTCGACATGGGTACGGAGCCTTGGGCCCAGGTCGGGCTATCCCAGTGAAAAAAGCTGGCTAAAAGAGGAGAGGCAAGTGGCCTGTCCAATCATTTTTCTTCCGTGTTTGTCCCTTCATGTTGTTCCTGGGTTGCCCGGCCCGGTCTTGTATGTCGGAATATTGATTGGGCGGCTCTCGTACCACTGAGCGCTCCGGCGTCGTGTCGCGTCGAGGTGCCGGGCAGACAGATCTCGTGCGGGTGCCTATGAATGTCCAGTTGTCGATCAATGGCATCGGTACGTTTTGATTTTCCAACTCTCCGGAGAGTGGAGATCAATGGCAACTCTCCTCTCCGGGAGTGATGACAGTGCCTCAAAATTATGTACCCATCCATCCTAGCACCCCTTATCTAACATATTCATTCGCTGCCGTTCGACTCCATACCTTCCCCAGGTGAGCTTGCCAAGAGGGCATGTCGTTGTAAGCACTGCCCCTCGATGTCCCTTCAAGCCTTTGGTGCTTTTTGTACCATGGCATGGCTGTCCGTCTCGCCGTTGCCCCTCCTTTTCCAAGCGGATGTCCACTTTGCAATTATCAGTTTGTTGGTTACCCCTGCAACCGTCGAGGGCCCTCTACTTCCTATTATCAGTACCAAGGCCTGCTGAGGCTAATCCGCCTGCCAAGACACTCGAAGGGTACTTTGATTCCCACCATGGCGTCCGCGTTTCTACGCCGCAAAGTCGGCTCACCGGCGGCCGGTTTGACTGTAGCTGTCCTACAGCTGAGACTCACATTTCGGGAAGGAAACGGGCGTATAATGTCAACGGCTTCGTTTTGCACCGGTAGAAGGCCGTGAAGAAGGGAAGCTGCTTACCCCATTGCAACCATCCAAGGAGGTTAGCCAGTCACTAGGCTCGGCTCAAATCAATCTCTTGTGCCCTGACGTTCTGCTGCCACTCCTCTAGCAAGGTACAATGCTTACCTTCCAAACAAACTCAACCTCCTCAGGGGTGCGTCGGTAGCCCTCTAGGGTGTGAGAAACATACAGACGCAGCACCCCGAGTTTGTGAAATATAATGTCGAAGGAACTAGATATCACAGAAGCTGTCCACGCAGCACTAGACGGTGACGAATAACGGCTCCATGCCTCGTTCTATTTGCATTGCGCTAGTAATTCTACAAAAAAATTTTTTTAGAAAAGAAAATAAAAATCCACAAAGATAACGTCTACTCTAATCCCTTATGTGATCTGTAGTCTAATATCTGCGGGTAGGGATCCCATCTCTACAACTTGCTTCTCAGGTCCTTCCTCTCGTCCTTCTTGAACAGCGCCTTGCTGTTCGGGTAAGGGTCGAAGACGACGCTGTTGAGCGGGTTGTCCTCGCTCGCGCGCTTGAACATGTCCTCGTAGACCTTGCCGTCGTGGCGGCCCAGGCTGCTGTCCAGCACCCAGTCGTCGAACTTCCAGGCGTCGACGAGGCGCACGGCGTGGGGGCGGATCTCGTCCAGCAGCGTCATGACGGCCTTTGTCCGCGCGAGGGTGATCTGGCGGACGGTGACGGCGGCGGAGCTGTAGAACTCGCTGGCCTCCTGCTCGAGGGTGTGGAGGGCGTAGAGGCGGAAGAGCTTGTGCAGCAGGGCGACGGTGGCGGGGTCGAGCTGCCGGGCGGTGGCGGGGTCGTTGAGGGCCTGGTGGAAGTTCTTGACGACCATGTACTGCGCGTGGGCGGTGCTGAGGCGCCAGAAGTCGACGAGCAGGCTGTTCCACGACTGCTTGTCCTCGTCGCGGTGGCGGAGGGCCTCGAAGGTCAGGAAGGACACGCGCCAGGCGAAGGCGGCGACGAGGTCCTCGTCGGAGCCGAGGACGTCGAAGGCGGCGCCGATGTCGCGGCGGCGGAGGAAGTCGGACAGGATGCGCGTCGTGTCGTTGCTGCCGTGGTTCCCCCTGAGCACGGAGCGCGCCGACTTGAGGAGGTAGCGGGACACCTGCTGGGTGAGCATGTAGTTGTCGCCCTCCCAGGTCAGGGTCGGCAGGTAGTCGGCGTACCACGAGCCGATGCCGCTGAAGGAGGAGTAGCCGTGGCCGCCGCAGGCGCGGCGGCAGACCTCGAGCCCCTCCCCGGCGACGGTCGAGCCGTAGGCCTTGAGGGCGCACGAGGTGGCGTGCAGGTCGGCGAGGAGGTCGGTGCCGGGGTTCAGCTCCTCGGGGCCGGGGTTGCGGTTCCCGTCGCTGCCGGGCTTGCCGACGGCGGCGGCGCTCGTCCGCTTCTTGTTCTCGTCGTACAGGTTGATCATGCCGCGGCCGGTGAAGTGCAGGGCGAAGGTGGCGGCCAGCAGGGGCAGCAGGCGGATCTGCACCATGGTGTAGTTGAGCACCTGGTTCTCGCCCGGCTCGCTGGCGGGCGCGTCGCGGTCCTGGAACTGGCGGCGGACGGCGCAGTAGCGGGTGGCGATGGTGACGCCCTTGGCGAGGACGGAGCCCGACTGGAGGACGATGTTGGAGCGCACCCACGTCAGGGTGCCGTAGATCAGCGAGGGGTTGGCCGGCCTGCTGTACTTGCCCGTGGAGGGGTCGATGGACGAGAAGCGGGCGAGCATGTGGTTGTGCGGGATCTTGACGTTGTTCAGGAGCAGGAAGCCGTTGTCCATGGTGTTGTAGCCGAACTTGGGTCCGATGTCGCCGACGTGCACGTTCGGGAGAGGCTCGTGGGTCTTTTTGTCGCGGATGGGCACGACGAAGGGGTGAGGGCCGATCTTCTTGCCGTTGAGGACCAGCTGGGCCATGACGACGGCGTGGGTGGCCGTCTTGCCCAGGGAACCGATCCACCACTTGGAGGCGGTCAGATGCGGGGAGTGCAGGACAAACGTCTTGTCGGACGGGTCCCAGGTCGCCGTCGTCTCCAGGCCACGCACGTTGGAGCCGTGGCCGAGTTCGGTCTGGGCGTAGCATCCCAGGATCTCGTAGTTCTCGGCAGGCTCGAGGAAGAGCTTGTGCTGCCCCGGGGTGCCCTGCTCGCGCAAGGTGACGAGGAACATGCTCGCGTGGAGCCCATAGGGCGTCGGCTCGGCGATGAGGTCGTTGGCGACCTGGTAGTCCTCGGTGGACCAGTTGTGCTCCTTGGTCAGCTGGAAGAGCCTCTTGCCCCGCGCCAGCGCCGCCTCGATCCGGGCTTCGCGGCCGCGGAAGTAGTTCTGCGTCTTGTCGAAGACGGGGTCCCGCTTGAGGATGTTCAGTATGGTCTCGCTGCGCTGGAGGGCCTCCTTGGTGAACATGAAGGTCGCGAGCTGATCGACGTCGAGGTTGGACTTGGCTCTCTCCTGAGCGAGGAGCTCGGTGCCCTGAGGGCCGGACGGCTGGAGGGCCTTGACCCAATCCGGGGTATTCGGCATCTTGTTGGTCTGGTGCGGAGGGTGGATGGAGGCTGGGGTAAAGGGGGAATTGGACTGGGGAAGATCTCCTGCGGAATCAGGAGGTATCGCGGATGAAGAGGGGGGAGAAGGTTTTGTAGGATAACACCGTTCTTCACCTGTGCGCTGTCCTGATGGAATCAAGGTTTGGTCTTCCGGCTCGGAGGAGTTCGCTATGATGCTTAGATGGGCAAATGCCTCGGTAATTACCCCATCAGGCTAGTCGTAGCCCACTGCCTCACGCGTCAAACTCCACGCAGAGCGTGCTTGGGGCTCCCCTGCTTTCGCAAAACGGGCCCACCCAAGTCTTGCTCTGCGCCAGTGCCGCCGAGGATCGGACGTGTTCGGGGCCGATCCCGACTCCCGAGATGTCGAGACACGCAGCCGATGTCCCTCGGCTAAGTGCCGTGCCGCCACCATTGCCACGCCGTCCGCACCGCTCATGCGACGCCCCGTTGACACGCCCGACGAACATGGCGCAGATCCGTCTCAGGCCGGAACCTAACACAGACAGGGTATGGAATGTTTTCTCTGTCTCACTTTTTTCTTTTTCTTTTTTTAAAGCTTAATCCTCGGCTCTCGATTCATCACCGTGAACAGTACACTAGACAATTGTGGCGTAAAACCAAGCCACAGAACTCGCAGGCACAGAAGGCTCTTAACCTTGAGCGCTGGTTGATGTCGAATACGCCTCTAACAGATCTGACCTTGATGTTGCAAAGACTTTTGATAGAATTCGAGACTTCGTACAGGATCATTGGGCTACTCATGTGCCATATTACAGAATTAATTACTGGTCGCTTGATACAGGACATCACGTGTGGAAATCAACATCAAGTTGGATCGCAAATGACCAAGTATCCCAGGCCACTCTATTGTGTTGTTTACGCTGGCTTGCAGAGGGCACCCGAGGGTCTTTAAAGAACGTACGGATACATGAAAGGCAACTGTCCTGCGATGGCGAGGGACTGGAGTGTGGACCCCCTCACCGCCAGTAGACGGTCCCCCTACCCGTAAAGAGAATGGATTGCTCGCACAATACAAACGGCGTGAGCGGGCTTCTTGTAGGGTTGCTCCAGCAGTGGGCAATCTCAAAGCGGTTAATACGCTTCCGGCCAATTCAGTGAGGAGACTCCACGAATCATGCGGGGGTTATGCAACCTGCAGGAGTAGTTATGGTCTTGCCATTTGGACACAGAGACACACTCATCCCAAGACAAGGGCAGAGATTCCGGTCGCGATGTCCAGTCAACCAAGTCTCTCAGGTTACACAGACTCGAGGTGCCATCGACGGCAGTTGTCTTCCCCCTTTGCGTCCCGCTGGGTTGCCAAGGCGAGATGGCAGCGCCAAGCTCTCGCATATCACGGAGAATGCCAACTGCCGCACCTTGGACTCGGCCTTGGCTGCTTTGCCTTTCCATCATGGGCGCAGGCGGCTCTGTGCCGATCAGTGTCTCTCATCGTTTCGATACCAGCGTCTGACGACACTTGCTTCGACGTCCAACATTGCGTGTCCTATTGCCAACTCGATCAAGTTTGCCTGAAGCTCCCGAGTCCCATTCGCCTAGTGTGTGAGACAATCACGACTGCGGACTGGCCTGAAATAAGAGATACTCATGTGCCCAGTTGAATAATATTAACTAAAGGCTGGAAAATGCTGCCAGAGTTGCGAACAGAAATGTGAGTCGAGATGGACGCTGCTGTAATCCTGGCCCGATCACACAAAGAGCCTAG